>JAJJMC010014238.1:1115287-1139776 GCA_023531435.1 Papaver californicum | reverse complement strand
AGAATTAGTTTAAATCATTATTTTCTAAAATCATTACCTTCACAAGTTCGAGAATCGAACCTTTATTTACCACTTTAAAAACTACATCAACACGCCGTTCCACAACTGGTTACTGTGTATTCCTGGGCAAGTGCCTCACCAGATGGTCCTCTAAGAAGCAACCAACTGTGGCCAAATCCTCAACTGAAGCCGAATACAAAGCTGTCAGTTTGCTGTCTTCTGAAGTTCTGTGACTCTCACAGCTACTTACTAAACTTCACATCACTCCACAAAAGCCAGCAACGTTGTACTGTGACAACCTCGGTGCCAAGTTCCTCATCTCAAATTCAATCTTTCACGCTCGCACAAACACATTGAGGTCGATTACCACCCGGTTCGTGAACTTCTCGCCTCTGGTGACATAACGGTTGAATTTCTCCCCTCTGAAGCACAGCTTGCAGACATCTTCACCAAAGGACTCACTACTTCTCGTTTTACTTCTCTAAAGGCCAAACTGATGCACTCAACTCGTATAGCATCTGTTTGAGGGGGAGTATTAGAGTGTCAACCGAGTGTCATTATTATCTTTATGTTTAGGTGTTAACAGGGTGTAATAATTATCTTTTTTATACCCTATATATATGAGGCACTACTTGCTTCTAGGGTTCAATCTCTTACAGTCTCATTTACATCCAATCCAGTATGTAGCTGATTTCAAGTTTAGCATTTGCGTCTAATCCATCGTCCAATAAAATATCCATTGGATGAAAGGATTAAATGCTGGTGGATCCAATGTTTTTCAAGTTTCATTGTAAGACGATGAAAAAAAAAACTGTCATGAGTTTTTTATTGCACCGGTTATGGATTTTATGGTCCATTTGGATGTGGTTAATGAATGTTTATTAATTTGACGTATGTCAACCTTGTGGAGTAATATCAGCATTCGACGTTTATGCATATGTTGTGGTGATAGAGATCATTGGGATAGTCTTTGGTCGAAAATGTATATTAAGGGAAAATTAGGAATATGTCCTAAAATCGGGTGTCATCTTGGGGATATATTCCAGGATTTCATATTTCGGTAATGTATTCCAGCTCCAAACCAATGTCCAACGTCTTAAGACATACAAGGCCAAGCTTGTTGTCTTCCCAAGGTGTGCAAGCATATTCAAGGTAAGAAACTTTTCCGCCTCTATGTATGTTTTCCAGTTTTTACCATGCCTATATTTTCCAGATTATTATACTTGTGCATGCAACTGATAATATTATTTCACTGCACTAATATTGTTTGTGCTTCAACTGATGATATTTCTTTTAATTATTTTTCTTTGATTAACATGAATATTCTGGTTTGCATATCGTGCTTGATCATGTTGACAACTAGATTTGCTATATGTTGATGATGTTAATTTCATAACAGTTCACTTCCTCTGCCTTTCCTTTATTTTTATGCAATGTGTGTTTAGTTACTGGTGGTTGGTATAATGCTCCCTCCACAACACTAATTTTTGAAGTGTTGGCTTACTTTTTCAGAGATGAATGAGGTGCTGGTTACTACAATGGATATATGAAAAACAAGGAGGACACTGCAATAGATGATATTCAGACAAGGGTTAGTGAATGGTCATTGATACTGCAGTGGAGATATATATGTGGGGAACTTTTGCATATACATCTTTAAAGAATCAGACTATGCCATTGATATTTTTTCTATAGTGATACTTTCTAGATTTCTATAATGTTTTGTAAATTGTTTTTAGATTTGGAACTTGAATGATTGTAGTTTGTTGAATTTGATTAATATAATGTTCATTTAATTTTAATTTCTTGTCTGTTTTAACCATATTCGATTCTATTTTGGATTCTCCTGAATCAACTTTTAGATTCTGCAGAATCAATTTATGTTTTTTTTTATAAAATAAAATCAAACTAAAGACGGTCTCTATCTGTATTACCATTATATTACCAGAGGACAGCTAGAAACCGTATTATATTTGCTTAAGTTTAGTTTAAAACCGTACTTTCACAACAAGTACGCCTAGAATAAGACGGACCTAAATAATGTTTGAAACCTCCCTTTTACTGGTTTCAAGAATTTGTCCTAACAGTCGTAAAATAACCATTTTCCACTAGTGTACACCGGTGATGTGTGCATAGTTACCTTGCGTTAAGAATGCAGAGTCTTTATCCTCTGAGTACATGGTAAATATAAAAGATAATAGTTAAAATATTAGATATTATAAAAGAAAGAGTCAACTAGGGCCGCAGTTAGCAATTCAGGATATTATTCGCAAATATTACTAAATCATTTGGTCCCCAATAATACACACGAACTACTCAAACCCCGTAATACGTGGATTTTGTGGTCTTCCGGAACCATTCGCGAATTATATGGAAATCGCGAACTATTCGGCCGTTCGCCAGCTGTGATGGACTGTATCACCGATCCAATAGCATTTAAGCTCATAGCTCCACTGATTTTCAAAGTTTCTTTAAATAAAAATTTAACACAAATGATCGGGTTTGAACCATCAACAGGCAACTCACTGAACATTTCCCTTTAACCACTGCACTAGTTGGGTGTTGATGTTTAATATTATATTATATGATAGATATATAATTTAAATCACAAATCATATACACCGATAATTTTATTTTTTACTAATTAATACATAACGAAGTTTTTAATATCGAACTCAAGTTAGTAAACAACTAAATATTAACTCGTTGACCGATTTTTGACCAAATACAAATTATCCAAATCCGTATAATACTCGTACATTTGCCAACCCGACCTAATCCTAAAATGCTAACTAAGATTGGACCATATATATACCCAGCATAAAAGCAAATTAAAGCTAAATCTAGATACCATATACACGTAGTATTTATACTACTCGTGTTTTTTATGTAAAAAGGACAACATAAAAAGCTTGAAATTATAGAAGGTACGGACTGTTATATAAAGACAGAAAAGAAAAAAAAGAATCAAAAGCAAAAGCAAAATAATTTTAAAAAATCTGTTTTTTTCACGTGTTTGATTTTGTTCTATTATGGAAAAGAGCCAACAATAGTTTTCCAGATTGTATTATGCATGGGTGTTACGTACCTTCATTTATAGACTCCAACTACCTACCTCTAGCCTCTGTCTCCAAATTAAAAATCAACTGAAGTAAATCATAAGTATTTATCTGCTCAAGGTCATTATTGAAGATATTTACCACTACGTTTGTATAAAGTAAAAAAATGATATCATTGATTTATTGTTATGCAGTGATAAAATTATTTGACGATAATATTGATAATTTAAATTTAATATTTACCAGTAATAAATTTTTTATCGATTAAAAATAAAATAAAAAATATTTCTTTTGATATTAATTAACTCTCTAATGTAGAGTAGTTTATTTTTTTATTTTTTGTTTTTTTAATAAACAAAATGTGTTTTAGAGTGGCTTTGGGATTTTATCTTTTAACCTAGATGATAAATATAGAAAAATGGAATCAACATACCCAATTCATTTTGGGTAATTGGCATTAATCATTTTTGGTCTTATTTGAAAATAAGAATTTATCATGGATCCGATCAATTTATTTTGCCTCACTCAATTTGTCCCTCAATCATAAAATGAGTCATACTCAGAGCTAAGACAGCTGTATTCAAGAGTTGTATCTGGAAATGAGCTTCTGCATATATATATATGCCAGTAAGACAGACACTGCACATATATACGTCCCTACACGGCTACGCCTTTGCAATCTATCGTGCCCAGCAACAGCCCAGCTAGAACCGACAAGTCGAGAGTTCCAAATAATAATGAAAAAAACAACAACAGTTGTTGTAATGAACGGGTGTGTTGTTTTTCTTTACCCTAATTGGGTTAAGGCTTCTCCAACGAAGGGTGCATGAGTGCACCTTAGCCACTTCCTAGTTCCTGTTAAATATACGCCTAAATTTTAAGGCTTTGTGAAGTGTATATATCTTGCGTTTAGAAGGCAATTCTAAACCTGTATGCAAGGTTAGTTAAGCTCCTGGTTAAGAGTTCCATCACTGATAGTGTCTGATTAGGGCAAAGGAGTCGAACTCGAAACATTCTTAATAAAATCGGATACAAGGCCACTTGCATCATTTAAGCTTTACGAATTGTATTGGTTTATGTTCTTAAAAAGTTTAATTACTTATGCCTCTTGTCTCACCATTTATTTAAGAGGTTTTTAATAAAATGCCCACGTGGAGAATTGTATTTAATAAAATGCCCGCATTTTTATAACTTGAATTAAATGTTTAAACTTTGATCTTTTTCGTCCGCGAAAAAACAGCTAATAGCCGTTAGAGGACAGTTAGATCCCCGAATCGTTTTAGTTTTGAATCATTAGCGAATTAAATTGTGAGTCAGTACCTGGTTAAACCAAAACTCAAATAACTGCTGCTGTTTATCTTCTTCCCCAATTTTTTTTTAACAAAACCCTAATAGATTTCTATAATTCAGCAACAATTATTATGAAACTAATTGAACAACTATTATAATCCCGTTGTCAATAACTAGGATCCCTCATTATAAGCCAATTAACTATCAAATCAAAATCAATTATCTTCTTCTTTACAATACTAGATCTAAGAAAACCCAAATTCCTTAAGAACCCTAGTCATTGTTCTCTCCTTGGGTGGTATAATTCTTTTGTACCCCTTTTTTTATCAATGGAATTTTTTGCTGTACTGATCAAAAAAAAAGATAAAGCAAATGAAAACCCGAGTCTCATTACCATTAGAGAAAATAATAAGGATGAATCATAAACCGTGAAATTACACATGACATAAATTTTCCAGTAATTTTTGGTGATTTCACTCCATTAAATCACAAAAAAAAATAGAAGAGAAAAAAATTCCTAAAAAAAACCCTAAATCAGAAATTATAAAGTAAAACATCAAATTGAATCAACTAAAAATGAAGGATCAACTATTCATGTAAAATTACAACTACCCATTTTATAAAAATGAAAAATAATCAATTCATGTGACTGTAATGACTTTGAAATTCTTTCTTTTTTCCATATTAACATTAGCGATCTCAATTTTCTGTCACTGTAATGACTTTGTAATTCTCTTCTATCTTTAATAAAAGAGGAGAAATTAGACAGAGAAAAATTTGGAGAACGAAGGAAACAGAAAGGAAAGAGACAAATTATGTTTCTTATGAAATTAGGGTTCAAAGGAGAATTATGTAATTGTAACATTAAAAATTGACTAAGTCAATGAGAAAATACCAAACAAATTAGAAATGACAGAATTATAAACGGTAAGGTTATTTAATTAAAATCGGAAAAAAAAAAGACTAGTTTATTAAGGGTATTGGATTTTCACGTCTGGGTATTTTTTTAAAATCTTATGGGCTTTTAATTATTTTTGGAAAATAATAGAAAATGATGAGTAAGTTGGGAATGTACGTGGTATGTATGCCCTCCATTGTGCTCGAGGAAAGTTGAGTTAATTTATACTCCCTCCGTTTCAGGAAAAGAGTTACTTTTTCTATTTGCACAATTATTAAGGTAAGATAAGAGAGAATAACTTTTGTAATTTATTTCTAGATTTACCCTAACGAAAAGTTTAATACTACATATATCTTTATGATGAGAATAATAACATTTCTTAAAATAATAAGGATAGTTTTAAAAGTTTGTTATATTAAAAATGAAAGTAACTCTTTTTCTGAAACGGATGAAGTATTTTATTAAACCTTAATTCGGAGTTTCAATGCCAGTCTAACTAAACTAATAAGTTATGGCATTATATTTGTTTTTTAAACGTTTCTGGAAAGAAGGCATCAATCTTGGTTTCATTTGGTTGCATTCAAATTCTTATCTCTCTCAATTTTTTTTAATTAATCGATCCAAATCTTTAGTACATAATACACCAAGATATGCAAGAATCTGTATGTATCCAGCTGCATTTTTGTGATAATTATAGGAAGTGTGTTGTAGAAAAAAAATTAATTATTGCTTTTGTTTTAAAAAGATACACATAAAACAAGTCTATATTTTTAAAACGAAGGGTATGTTTTATGTTAAGATAAAAGGATAATATATTTGTTTTTGCTGACTCCGTGTCTAGATTTGACTCCGCACGAGTTAGATGTCAGACCATTTATTTTTTAGTTTTAGTCAGATTTGATTCGTTATCTGACTCAGATCTAATCCTTAACTCGGATCCATTTGAATCAGGTATGGAATCACTCCTGACTCATGAGACTAAACCACTGACTCACATATTTTTAAATCAATTGACCCAGATCTAACTCAAAAAATAAAATATCTAATTACATCCAGATGACTCAGATGATTTTATATTCAGATCTAGACGAATCAGATCCATAAATAAAATAACAAACACGATGTTAGTCGGGTGCAAGAAAAATAGGTTTTAACATATGATATTTTGAAGCAATAAAGATGCCCAAAACCTTGGATACACAAATTATCTTGGACAAATTATGTATGCATTTTCTTTATCGGTACAAGTTATGGATGCACTATTTGCAATTGGCACCGTAAAGTGGAAGTATGTGGGGGTGGTTTACGGATAATCGATTAATGATTTTATGCAAAATTCAGGTAAAAGCACACTGGTAGCTATCGACCAAGACGACTAATCAAACCATGAGCTATATTGGCTCCATAGTATGTATCCTTGTCACTGGTCTCTTAACTATATGATAGAAGTTCCGTGAAGTTTCGAATTTTTCTGTTCATGGCTACCAGTGTGTTTGACCCCGTGCTAAACAGTAGTTTTCTCTTCTTCTCTATATAAAGGGCATTCAATCTTTCTATGTTCTTCACTTCCATCTTCATATCCTTTTCTAGCTAATGTTTCACTAATTCTCTCCATCTCTATTTCTCTTTAGCTCTAAACCCATTTTCAATATCGATCCCTTCTCAAAATGGCTTCTTACTCGTCTGAACATATGATATACCACCCTGAAAAATTAAGACTCATCGATATAATAAGTGTCTTAATCTTTAGAAGAATATTATCAAGTTCTAAGTTTATTGAATCTCATCATTTCAATGAAGATAAGCTTGGAAAAAATGTTGATTTGCCAAACTTGATAACAATTCTGACACTGATTATTCAAAAGATCTTGGGTTTACTCTATCTTCCATTCAAGTTACTAGGCCATGTTGTTGAGTTCATATTGAACTTGTTTTCACTTAATGGTGGCATCTTTAAATTGCTTCTTCACATTATAACAGGTGTTTAATTAAGTAGAAATACTTTAATTGATCTTACTAGTACTAATTTTCTTTTTTGAAGCATTATTAGTACTAATTTGCTCACTAATTTGAAATATAATGCTAGTTTTGATGTATTTTGCTTAATTTATTCTTTATTTTTTACTTGCATGCATGCATATAGTAGGTTTAACAATTTGAGCTAACTCATTCAGGGCTCCCATTGTTGAGATTTTCTTCTTCTTTTAAGTTACTTTTGTTTTCACGTACTCCGAACTCTGAATTTTCATATATATTTTAACACTCACTAAGGTTTTAATTCCAAACTTTAATGGCTTTTTTGTTTTGACTCATAGAGTTATAGATTTTTCGAGATTAAACAACATACCGAAATATATTTTTTATTTTGTTTTATTTTTATGGAAAGACTAATCTCAAAACATTGATATAAATATGACTCGTAGAATATTTTTTTTTTTAATTGATTGTTCCGTAGAATTATTCTTTCAGAGTTTAAATTCTTGTCAGTCGTCATATTGAATTGTACAAGTTGTAATTTCTGGTCATTTAAGTTAAAATTGTAAGGTATGCCACTCAATAATCTACAAAATTTCTCATTAGATTTGGTAGATTTATCAGCTTGCATATACTTTTAAGACTGTTACAATCATTATCAGCTAATAAATTATCTAGTAGTTTTTTCTTTTAATTTCCGGTGGCAATCCAAAATTTATATGTACTTTTCGTTTCTAGAAAAAAATTACTATTATTTTTTATGAAATTGAGGTAGTATAAAAAGTTCTAACTGGCTGTTAAATCAAACTCCCACAACAGTTTTTTTTTTCCTCTGAATCTTGAGGAATTTGATTTGCCGATGTACCATTAATTTAATATAAAGTTTCTTGATATCTCTGTATGCATGCATTATTAGAGAATGAATCAACTAAGCTGAAATAAAAAATAAAATAAAAAATGATGTGATCTGTTAATGTTAGTTTTGTGGGACGATGGATTAGGGAAATTGGTAATACCCAACAAGGAATCAGCTGAATACAGATCAATCTTGGGACACATAGATGGAAGGCTAGATCTCTACAATAAGGCATCATTTTCATCTCATGTTAAGTGCATCCCCAAGCAAGTGGGGGATTCAGCAGACAACACCCCCAATGAGATTGATGATTTAGATCTCTGCATGATGTCTGCAAAAGTTTCCTACGAGAATGCAGCTTATGTCAAAAATGCAGTCACTAATCACTGGAAGGTAAAAATAAAATGTTCATTTTTGTGAAATTAGGCTCCAATTTATTCTAATTTTTTTATGTGAATCTGACATTTGGCAAATTTGTAAGGACAAATAGTTAAGAGCGATTCTAATAGGGTAGGGTAGGGATCGTATTTATCATTGACCGTGTAATTTCTTACGAAAACACCCTTATCAAATAATTAAAAAATATAATATCTAACCTCAATTAAAAACATGACGGGATTTAACTTACCATACCCATTTTCTAATTTATCTGTGTAGTAATACTTAAATTTTAATAGCCTTTAACCATCTTTAAAATGTTAACTAATAGTTGACTTGATGGTCAATAATGAACGTACGACCCAAATATATCAACAACATGTTTTACGATCCAGATCCTAATATAGTAAAGATATATAATCTTTTTATAAAATATCTCATAAATCTATACCCATTTGGTGAAATTTAGGGGGTTTTTTTTCATGAAATTTTTTCTACAGAAACATAATTTGATCTAAATTCTGAATGTCATAATAATTAGATTTTATATTTACAAATTAATAATAAATTTTATCAATAAAATTTGTCATAGGATTTCTTCAGGATATTATGTGTAAAACTTATATCGATCAAAAGAGCCGAACAAGAACTACTCAAACACACAAAGCTCATATTTATTTACTTTATTAAAGATGTGTTTAGGATATGATAACTTTGCCTAAATTCATAAAGTTGAATTCAAAATTAAGGAAAATTAAAATAATTTACAATTTTGGATCTCTAGACCCTACTAATCTTGTGGTTGCCTATATCGCAGATGCACTTTGTGGGGTTCTATGACTTTTGGAATGGTAAGAGTTCTTTATTTGGCACTCTCTACATTTAAGGGGGGTGGAAAAAGACTTCGAAGTGTCTTCATCACTTACTAAGCTCCACCAAATGGAAGATATCTATCACCAAATGAATTCATTAAACCACTTACCCTGAACTCTCTATTTATTATGGATTCTCATCATGTGATTCACACATGGAAAAATGAATTGAATTTTTTTTTTTTCGTGTCCAGAGTATCAAAAAACAAGCTCAACACAAGCTTTTATTTACTGCGATGCACCAACAAACGCGAACATGATTGTCGTGGCTTTTCGCGGTACCGAGCCATTCGACATGAGAGATTGGTCTACAGATGTGGATCTATCATGGTTCTCCATGGGAAAAATGGGAAGAGTTCATTTAGGTTTCATGAAAGCTTTAGGTCTTCAAAATGACAAAGATTATATCAAGGGTTGGCCTAAAACTTACACTGGTGATAAGGTGTTGGCTTACTACACCATTAGAGACCAGCTCAATAAATTGTTAGAACAAAACAAGGGTGCAAGAATAATCGTAACTGGTCATAGTCTAGGTGCAGCCCTTGCAACACTATTTCCTTCCATATTAGTTTTGCACGAAGAAGACACAATCTTGAAGAGCATCTATGGTGTTTACACATTTGGTCAGCCTAGGGTTGGAGATAAGGATTTTGGGGTCATAATGAAAGAAAGTTTGAATGCAACTTTCAAGAGGTATCATAGGGTTGTTTATAGATTTGATGTGGTTCCTCGGGTTCCATTTGACGATCGCATATCTCAGTTTGCTCACTTTGGTGGTTGCCTCTACTTCAGTAGCTGGTACAAAGGAGAGGTATTTAATTGTACCCTAAGTATCAAAATATCGATCGTTGTTCTAACGAACGAGTGCTTCTAATAACACTTTGTGTTGATAAATTACAGGTGATGAAGCAAGAACCAAACCATAACTACTTCAATCCGTTGTACATCATACCGAAGTATTTCAGTGCATGGGTAGATCTATTTAGAGGTATCTTTGCAGGAATGAGACTAGGGAAAGATTTCAAAGAGAGTCTGATGTCAATCCTTTTCAGAATGGTTGGACTTCTTATTCCAGGACTTGCTTCTCACAGCCCTAGAGACACTGTTAACAGTGTAAGGCTCGCAAAAATTACCACTACTTCAAATGAAGATGAGGAAGAATTGGTGTTTGTTTGAATATGATCAATATGCTTTTCTAAAGTCTCATTTCTTAGGACCAAATAAGTGTTACTAGTTCGTAGTAGTACCCTTTCGATTTCAGTTGCTGCCTTTATCCCATATGTATGTAATGTTCTCGTAAGTTATTGTCAAGCAAATAATGCATTTGAGTTTGCAATCGTCCATCTAGTACATACACAGAACTCATTCATTGTCTAGTACAGTTAGGGGCGGAACCAAATAAGGATAAGTCCCGTATGTCAGATCCTGGCTCCACCACCGGAGTACCGTAGAGTTGTCCAGTACCAGGCAGGGGCAGAACTACAAGTCTACAAGCTAGCTTCCACTGCCTTAAAACTCTACCTTTCAACTACCCATTTTAAGTTGGGCTCGAAAACATGCTTAAAATTTAGGCTTTAGCCCCAGTAAGAAAAACTGGTTAAAGTCCATCCAATACGAGTTTTCTAGTTCCGCCACTATACCTCGGACAGTGACAATATGATGCAACAATATGAAATCTATTGCGTGATAAAACAATAAAGGTAAAATAATACTCTCGGTTTCTGGAAAAATATGATTGTTATTTTTTGTTTTAACTTATTTTTAGATTAAAAATAAAAGAAATAATAATATTTTTTTTTCTAAAAACAGATATATAACATTTTTTATTTTTAAAGTAAAGGATGCTCTTTGCCAAGATCTTCATTGCATTTGGATCATTCTGAAGCTTCAAAATTCAGCTAATGTAGAAAAATATAGGCATCAAGCCTGTAAATTACTTCGTTAATAAGACTCCAAATTAGTAAATATGAACACATACATTAATTATTGTTATTTACAGCACATATTTTTGCAATTCTTCAGCAAAATTCATCTGTTTTTCGTCGTTGTTTATCGATCCATAGCACTTATCACGAGCCAGTCATAAACAGTAGGGCTTCTAGGTTCTGCTCGTTCTAATGCCGCCGATGTTGATTTCCTCCTCATTTTCGTGTCCTGTCTTGGCGTCCATGCTACAAACACCCAAAAAAATGTTACACAGGGTACATTATTAAGGCAAAAAGTGTGCATAAAAAGCAACAACCAAAACAAATTATAGTATTCCTCTCCGACGATAAATATACGTACGTGAGAGAGGGGAGCCACGGGTGCTAGACCCAGCCGGAGAGGAGGGAACCGAGGAAGACGTGTCTTCCTCGGAGACGCGGTAATTGGAGCAATTGATTTTTGGTATGGTGATGGAACGAGAGATCGGGACATCTTCGGATGATGGCAAAGGACCAGAATCATACCGGTGGCGCAACTTTTTCAGGCCATTTTCAGGCCTAGGTCCAGCTAATGTATCGTCCCAAAAGTTTTCGAGAAGACCCATAATACCACGATACGACGGATTAGCGGGAAAAAACGATCCACCGGACTCCGGGAAACAATTGTATTAATGAATAATAGAAGATTTGAGTCAGTAGGGAAGAATAGAGAGTGTTCAATGGTTGAGGTTCTTGGAGGGGTTTTTATAGAATTAAAAAGTTAAAGATAGAATTTAAAGTTGGTGGATAAGATAAGATTTGGTTTATTTATGAAGCTCTTCAAGAATATTTTTAAACATATATATATATACGTGGAGATACATATTGGGATAAAAACTGTCTGAAGACTTCTTGTGAGATATTTTGTTTGTCCAGATCATTTTCTCTTTTTTATACGAGTATCTCCAAAGTTCATTTAACAAGCTAAACCGGATCACGAGACTTAGCCAACGTCCCAACCTGATGTGGCATCAATGCAGCACTATTTACATTCCTCCAAATAAAAATGGTTGACAAACACAAAAAGAAGGAAAAAAAACACTTTCTAAACCGAATTCAAATTCTCACTCACATGAATGAGATCCATTTCAACCAAAAATTGCCTCCCCTATTAGTCTCTTGAAAAGCAGATCCCCCAATATAAAGAGTTTTTTAAAATTGTTTTAGAGTGAGTTTTTTTTAGCCCAAGGTTTTTTCCTTGTTTTTTCACATATCAAAAAAGAAAAAAAGATGGGTCATCGTTTGTTTATGGGAATAGAAGTTTCCCATTCAATGAAGAACCAAATAGTAGGAAGTAGAACAGAAACCAAAATGATCGACCCAGAATCATTAAATTATGCAGTTGTAAAAAACAGATATACTACATAGCCGAGGGTTACCAAATTCAACGTAAGTACCGTACGATTAAAGGGTAAATTTTGCTTCGTACTAGAAATTCATGTGGAATTTCTTAACTCGTCTTAGCAGTCCTGTTCAAAATAAGTCTCACTAGACTACTATTATTTGATGAAATGTGACTGTTCAAAAGGTTAATAATTCGATTTTATTTGAAAAATGTTAGATTTGAGGCTTTCGTATGTCAATTTTGGTTTATTGATGTATTTAACATCTTGATTCCGTGACAAGGGCCAAGGGGAGTAATCACCAATTTTCAAAACCCAAACAGTACCGCACTGACGCATTAACACCTTGATAATTGGGACAACAAGAAGAAAGATACAGGTCAAAAGAAGGACCACAATGAGTGGACTAACCAGGAAAAAAAGAAGTAAAAAACATATTAAAGAAAAAAGAGAAATTAAAGTACATAAAGGTCTTGGTTTCCCAATTGAAAATTACACTAAACAGGTCGAAATTCCTTTTACACTTTCCTTCAAAATTATTTAGGACATGGCTTTTAGATGGCCGGAAAAATCATGTCCAAGAAAGATCTATCTTCACAGCCAATAACCATACGGAAATTTTGATAAAGTACTTCCGTTTTGAGATATCTTAGAGTACCCTATTTTTTAAAAAAAATTTAAAGTATCTTTTTTTACCGTTTCTTTTTTTTTTTTTTCAAATAATGGTTTCCATCCAGTTAAGTATTAGACGATAGTTATCTCGCCTATTAAAAGTACTATTTACCTCCGATTTATATCTCTTTGGCGGAGAGGATAAATGATTCGACGATTTTGAAAGTGGTGTAACGATCCTGAACCGGTTCGACGAACCTTAAAGTGGTGTAACGATCCTGAATCGGGCTCGACGAACCTGAAAAGTGTTGTAGAAGGTCGATTCTTCACCAACCAAAAACCCCAAGGTACTTGGAAATGATGAACCCTTTTGAGGAATGATGTAATGAACCTGAAAAACGGTGAAACGATTCTGAACCGAGCTCGACCATCCGGAAAAATGATATAGAAGATCAACGTGGCTACAAATAAAGGGTAAATATGTAAACTTTAGAAAAGTAAACTAGTGTTAACTAAACTAAATGGAAAAACTAATAGTGAGGACACTTTAGAAAAGTTTTAGGGATACTATTTTAACATGAGTCAATAAAACGGGGCATTTTATCAAAATTTCCTAACCATACACAAAAATGTCGATATTTCTCTACGGGGAAGATCTATCAAAAATATCATTTTTATAAAAATCTTTTGGACTGTGGTTTCATAAACCTTGCATTTTTGGGGGCTAATAAGAAATATTTGGGGGATACACATAAGACGAAATAGTGTCATTATGTAGTAATTTTCCCCCATCCTTTATCCACCTATTTTATGTAATGGTTAATCTACCCTTACTTAATTAGTGTTATTATTGATTAATTAGTTAGTTAATATGGATTATAGATTATATATTTATTATTTGTTAGAAAATTATTTGAGATGTTTTTTAAAAAGAATAGAGAGTGAGTGTGTTTGATAAGAAGAAGAAGAAAAAGTTGAGAAGACTAGGTTTTGGTGATTTCAACAACTAAAATGGATGAGTATGAAGAATGAGGAGTATCTTCACTTCATGATAGCGGTGGGTTACCGATTAGAGATGACGATTTGGGATTTTTGTTGGAAGATCCAAACTTTTATGGAGAAGCCCTAGATAGGGATTTAATAAAAGAAAATGAAGAATCACATTATAACGGATGATAATGCATCAAACCAACATGTCTTGTGTTAAAAAACTCAAAAACCCACTTTGTATGTGATTGTTGGTAAATAAATCACCATTTTTTGCATGCCAACATGTCTTGTGTTAAAAAACTCAAAAACCCACTTTGTATGTGATTGTTGGTAAATAAATCACCATTTTTTGCATGCATTTAATGCTGTCTACGTCCCAGAGTCGGTAGATAATCTAGTATATTATTTACCAATTATACACATTGGATTGAAATTCAACGTAATCGGTAGTTTCGTAAGATTATTTACTACCGATTGCAATGAATCAGTCCCAAATTGAATTTTTCCCTAATCCCCGATTTTATTGTTCTTCCATAATAGGTAGTTTATAGGGATATAATATCTATCGATTATATCAGTAGC
The DNA here is from genome assembly GCA_023531435.1 of Papaver californicum. Taxonomy (NCBI): domain Eukaryota; kingdom Viridiplantae; phylum Streptophyta; class Magnoliopsida; order Ranunculales; family Papaveraceae; genus Papaver; species Papaver californicum. The sequence continues at coordinate 1,124,958 of JAJJMC010014238.1, read as the reverse complement.
CCCAAAAATATTTTCTCCAAGATTTTGAAAATGTTGAATTTCTCTACTATCAAAATCGGTAGGTTAGGCGAATACTTTATCTACCGATTGTCATAGGAGCCCCAAAACTAAAATTTCAAATTTTTTGAAATAGTAGAATACTTCTACTATCACAATCGGTAGTTTAACCGAATACCTTATCTACCGATTAACATAGTATCCCCAAAAAATAATTTTTTCCAAATGTAGAATTTTTCAGATATTCTCAAAAACCCACAATCGGTATAAAGTAACAAAACTTTTCTACCGATTGTGATGAATTCCAATCCTAGAAACTGGCTATTGTCTTGCTATAATCGGTAGTAAGTGATATATTATTCTACCGATTTATATATAGTCGGTAGTAATGTAAACTTAAACCTCCGATTATACATGGTTTTTTTTCCAGAAAACATGTCTAGAGTTCTATGTGTAATCGGTATTTTCGTGTTGTGATTATCAACCGATTATATCATAATCGGTGGATAAATATAACCACGAACTACCGATTATAATTGACTAACTCGTCGTTATTATTATGTAGATGGTTGCAGCGGTTGATCCTATGACATATGAGGGGCCTGATACCTCCCTAAACTATGCTAATGATTTGGTATGCTACCTATCCTCTTTTTTCATGTTCTAATAATTTATGTAACTTTCTTTGGCTCATAAGTTTTATAATGTTATGTGCGCATTTAGACATTTGAAACTAAGACGGAGGAAAATGAATGGCTTATGAACAAGACTAAAGAGAAGATGTGTGTAGTTGTTCGGAACAATCAAGTAAAGAAGGATCGATTTGAGATGGTTTACGAGAGAAGTGGGTTTCGAAAGAGTCATTGGCAAAGGGATCGTAAGTACGTAAAAAAGACTAAGAGGAACTACAGGGGTAATACAAAGAAGATTGGATGCCCATTTAAGATTGTCTTCAAACTGGACGGTAAAGTGTGGAAAATGCTTAGAGTTGCGAATGGTCGTCATAACCATGAGGATCCGAAAAGTCTTATTGGGCACGTAATGGTTGCTAAGTTCAAACCACATCAAATTCATACGATAAGTTCTATGATGTTAAGTAAAGCGAGTGCGATCATAAGTAAGATAAAGGCGGACGACCCTGAAAACTTGTCTTCGTTGTCTACAATCCGCTCGGCCATAGCTACAATTAAAAGGACGCAATGGGAAGGTAGACAAGTTATGCAACAACGTGAATGGTTAACGAACCGAAAAAAGGGATGTCAAGGTGGTCCGTATATTTTTGGCGCATCCTTTGATGGTCAAATTGACCCAATACTTCCATCAAATCTTATTGATAGATGCTACTTACAAGACAAATAAGAACAACATGTCGTTGTTGAACATTGCTTGCCACACTTAGGACAAAAAAACATTCACGGTGGCGTGAGGTTTAATGGATGCCGAGAACGATGTGAGTTTCATTTGGATGTTGCAAACATTATGGTCGATTTATCAAGGCGACCAAACTCCAAGGGTTACTGTAATGGATAACGATCAAGCCTTAATGAATGCTATATCCGTAGTTTTTACAGAAGCACAGAATCTCCTTTGTACGTGGAACATCCAATACAACATCAAAGCTAATTGCAGACATCATATCCAAGTACCAAAACCAAAAAAAGGCGCCAAGAGGTCGAATGAAGAGGATGAACGTATTAGTATACTAACCAAGGAAGAACGAGAAGAAGAGAAAAGGCTAATTGATGAAAAGCACGCCGAAGATGGAATAAAATGGTTTATTTTTCAAAAAGCATGGGATAAGATTGTTTGGTCGATCACCGAGGAAGAGTATGGATACCACCTGAAGAATTTTGAGGATGAATGGGGCACAAACTACCCCAAAATCATGAAGTATTGCAAGACATAATGGTTGACACTGCATAAGGAAAAGTTTGTGTTTTCATGGACATATAAATTTCCAAATATCAAGAACGAGGGGACAAGAATTACAAAGGGGGACCATGAACGATTGAAGAATATATAGTCGGAAGTCAAAATGGGATTGTGACAGTTGATTTGTTGAGATAATCAGTGTACAATTAGCTTGCAAAAGTTAGTTGAGATAATCAGTAGTCACGGTAGACATTAGCTACCGATTATTGTTAATTTGTATTGTTGTTGAGATAATCGGTGTCGCGGGTTTACATTAGCTACCGATTATTCTTCGGTTGTATTGTTTGAGCTTTAATCGGTATCCAAGGGATTCTATTATTTACCGATTAAAATTGAATTTCATCCAGAAGATTAAGTAAAATAAACAAGTTATAATCCGTTGTATTTAGATATGCATTATCTACCGATTATAGCCATTCTAACCAAAAAAGTTAAATTCTCATAATCGGTTGTTTAGGCGAATACCTTATCTACCGATTTTCATAGCAGCCCAAAAAATAAATTTGTCCAAATTTGAAAATGTAGAATTTTGTAGATATTCTCAAAAACCCACAATCGGTATAAAGTAACAAAACTTATCCACCGATTGTACTGAATTATAATCGATTTTGTGCCCTATTTGATAGGAAAAAAGAGCCATTTGAATAGTGTACGGATAGATTTTATTAAATTTGGCCGTTACACTACCCTTAGGGTGATTATTGTGTATAAAAGGAACTCTTCTCTCAACAAAAAACCTCACACTTCTCAAACTAACTCATTTTTCTTCATCTTCTCAAAAATCCTCACACTTCTCAAACATGGCTATTAGCTGGTCCACCAAGGAAGATGTTGTAGCTGTTCGGACGTGGGTGGTTACTACGAAACATGATTCAAATCTAAAAATTAACTCTTCTCAAAGAGTAGAAGCTTTTTGGAACCGGGTTTTGCAAGTTCTTGTGGGTTTAGACGGCAATGGAAGTGGAAGAACATAAAACGTGGTTAGGGATAAATTCGAACAACTCTATGATCGTTGTGATTGTTTTAGAACTGATTTGTACAATTCCATGTTTAATTTCCCTGAGCTCTACATCAATGGATATGTAAATATATCTCAAATAGGTGTTAACCAAATCAATTATGATCTTAATACAAATACTAACATATTGTTCATTATTTTTTTCAGACTCCTCATGCTCTTAAGGATCATAAGCATATGTATGCTGGGAAGTTCACGCATTTTGCATGCTATGATGTATTGAAAGGAAATGACAAGTTTTACGATCACGAGTATTTCAATGACGACTATTGGTCAATTAGGCGTCAAAACTAATCAAGTGTAATGTTATGATCTACTTTATGTATTTATATTTATTGTAATGTCGTATTCTTCAATGAAAGAAGCCAAATAATTTTCAATTTGTAATTGATGGAGGTTCCAATTGAATTGAAATACAAGTGAGATAAAATGAAATAAACTTTAAAAACTTAACATAATATTGTCTAACCTTAAAGAAAGAAAACCGGTTCATCCCCCTTAGCACATAATATTGTTCAAAATAACATAAACACCAACCAACAATGAAATATAATATAAAGCAGACATTCATAGACATTCATAGTTAATACCAATTCTTCCACTCCTTGATACTTTCGACTTCCTAACACCAGTTTTAAATCTTCTCTTCAGAGTAGCCTCATCGGCCTTTTCTTCCAAATGCCTCAGGCTTCGGCCTTATAACAGAAGTTTTAAATCTTATCTTCTTCCTAGCCTCATCATCTAACAATTTCATGTTGTCATCAGCCTTTTGTGCTACCTCGTCAGCCTCCTTAGCCTTTACTCCTGCCTCTGAACCTTCATCCGGAGATGGTACTTCAATGTAGTTGAGGGGATTGTCAGCACTGTTCCACCAAGAATCAGGATCGTTCATCATTTGTGAAAAATACCGATCATCCAACATCATTTGATATATTTGTACATCACTAACTCCTTTTGGTAAATTGAAAAGAGGACGAGAAAGAATTTCAACATTTTCAGCCACAGAAAAAACATCATCTTCATCCATTTCAGCCGGAGGAGTAGACTTTAGCTTTCCACTCCTTGATACTTTCCCCATGACCCTTAATTAAAGAAACAATTGAGATACAAGACCCTTAATCAAAATTTTAAGCACATACCTTAATGAACATACCCAAACATGAATTTTCAATCAACTAATCGGTAGATAAAAAAATAACATAACCACCGATTATATCTAATCGGTAGGTCGTGCTCTGCATATACGTCTGATTATACTCAATCGGTAGTTTGGGTACACAAAATAACTACCGACTAAAATTCTATTTTGTACATAAGACTATGTGTTGAATGTTATCATAATCGGTAGATAATTAACGTTTATTATCTACCTATTAAAGTGAACCCCTAAAACTGGTTTATCTCAAAACGCAATACATAATCGGTAGCTAAGTCTATTTTATATCTACTGATTATTTTAAATAAATATCCAGAAACAAATTGCAAGTACTAATCGGTAGATAAAACTAAAGTCGATCTACCGATTATGCATGATGTATGAAGAACTCGATGAATAATTGGTAGATAAATCTACCATATTTCTATCGATTATGCGTTGTTTCAGAAAATCCTAGATTTCTTTTATCATGATTTCTTCAAAGTAATCACTAAAAACATAAAAGTTCGATGTAACTTACCTTTTCTGGGCTTTTTGAAGTTGATGGAGGGTCATATCATTAAAATCAGTTGACGAATCGAGTTGAATGATTTAGGGTTCTTCGATCACCATCTTTTCCTCTCCCTTCTTTCACCGTGTATCAAAAGTTTTTGGAGCCATTTTTAATAAAAAGGAGAAGAAATGAAAATGAGAAGAAAAATCGGTTGAGGAAAACAAAAAGAAGAGGTAGAGAAGGAAATGAGAAAAGAAAGAGGTTAATTATTTTTTGTATTATTGATAAGGGTATAAATGGTTTCTTATACCATTAGAACATCCCATAACAACTAGGTTTGGATGAACATAAATAAGTAACCCCTAAATAGATCTTATCAGCCCAAAAATACAAGGTTCATAGAGCTTCGACTTCACAACATATAACCATACCGAGCTATTAAACATTTGTGTTTTCTATTAAATTTAAAAAGTTTCGATAAGTGAATTTAAACATGGGTTGCATTGGAGGATATAGGCCAACATCAAAAATTGGACATGAAAACCTTATCTTTGCAGATCACAATAATATGTAATAATGAAGTTGCGTGGAAAGGCAAGTGCTTCTAGTTTCTAGCTACTCTGTAATTCTGTATTATTATAAGATCATGGGGCTCTGTTAAGATAGTGAACTAGGGTTTTGTTATTGTTAAAATGTTTCTAGTTAAACTTACAAAGATAGAGAGCACCCGGCTGCTGGAAAGCATGATAGCTCCGTGAAGTTGGCTGCATTTACTTGAACACAGAGATTAGCATGAAGAGGAGATTGAGCAGGTTCTCTCCGAGATGATTGACCAGATCTGGTAGGTTTGTAGTGCAACCTATATTTGTAAGCTGAGTGGCCAACTTATTTACAGATCTGGCAATCCACTGTTGAATAATCAACATATTTTGGGTGATATTTTTCTCGGATTCCAGATCTGTAATTTTGAGGAGATCGTTTAGTGTAGTACACAGATGGGTTTGATTGATCTAAGGAAGTAGTGTTGTCTGAGTACTGAGTCTTTAACCATTGTTCATGGTTTATGAGACGAGATTTCAGATCTGCAAAAGAGAGATCTGTGTCTCTTGTTTGCACAGCCACTACGAAATCATTATAAGAAGATCCTAACCCATTTAGAACATGCATGTTCAAGTCAGTGGAAGAAACAGTTTCTCCTATAGCAGCTAAGGAGTCTGTTAATGCCTTGACTTCTTGAAGAAAATCAGAAATAGATTTTGAACCTCTTTTTATATTGAAAAGGGTATTTCGAAGTTTCTTGCTGTAAACTGATTTTGAAATTTTTTGGCTAAATAAATCCATACCTCATTGGCAGTTGCACAACCCAGTACGTCTGTAGAGATGGTGCTGGTGAAAGTTGCGTTTAGGCAACTGTTCACAAATCTATCACATTTTAACCATTTTAGATAGAATGGGTTAGATTTAACTACACCATCTATAGATACGGTAGGGGGTGGAGCAACAACAGACCCATCTAAATACCCAAATAGGTCTGTGCTGATGAGTATTGAAGAGATTTGGGATTTCCAGACTAGATAGTTGGTGTCATCTAACTTAATCGAGATGAAATGAGCTATGTTTGTGAATGGTAATGTTGTTGTTGATTCATAGTGTGGTAGGGATTCAGATGAAGAATCCATTGATAAACAGTAGTTTGGTTTTGATGGTAAAAACTGGTTGGTTTTGAACTAAGAAAACAGAGTTACGGAAGCAGAGAGGATTTGGGGTTTCTGTTCTGGAAGAAGATAGAGAGACAGAGAGATGAAGTAGCAGAGAGAAGAGAGAGTGAGCGAGAAGATTTGAGAAATGAATAAAAATGGAGATGTTAAATGACTATTGAAGAGATAGAGACAGGTGCTAATAAATATTCTTGATAACTGATGAAGAAAATGAAAAGATAATGGAGAAGAGACGTTGAATTGTCTCGTTATCTGCTAAAGGTATTGAATGATTGAGAGAAAAGAGGAGAGAAAAGATAAGAGAGTGAGAAAAACAAAAAACCCTAAATCGTGGCGGCGTCTGATACCATGTTAAGATAGTGAACTAGGGTTTTGTTATTGATAAAATGTTTCTAGTTAAACTTATAAAGATAGAGAGCACCCTTTATATAGGATTAGGGTTACAAAATATAAACTTAAAAAAGTTACACCTAGTTCACACAAAAGACTAAAACATTAAATGACACCTGAACTACACCTCTAACAGGCTCAAAATAAAGCATGACACAATCATCTGATCCCATGATTGCCATTTGTCGTCCCAGTTCTAGTAAATGAACCGTAACATCTCGTTTTTATCATCATTTTATAGGTCGGGAATTTGGATATACCCATAATTGAGTAGAGTTGTACATGATTATCTAAAGTCCTCACAAAGACTTCACAAAGACTTCCATACACATTTTTGAATTCAACAAACACAATTATTAAAGGGGGTGGGGTGGGGTGTGGGTGGGGGTGGGGGTTAAAGGACTCCAGTAGTCCACCCACACTACCCCATTTCTTCATACAACTAGAAAAAGCAAAGAATCATCTCATTAAAAAGCCTCACCAACAACACCACAACTCTGCTAGTATCTAGTCTCTATAAATCTTTCTTTAGATCTCTTTCTATAGTGTTTAGATCTCTGTTTTCTAGCATCATTTGGTTTCAATGGCAACTGGGATGGTGCTGTTAAAATGCATGTTTATGATGGTTTTGAGTGTGGGTCTTGTGAAGTCAGATGTAGATAAAGATAGAGAAGAGTGTGCCACACAATTAGTTGGGTTAGCAAAATGTTTACCTTATGTTGGTGGTACAGCAAAAGCTCCAACACCAGATTGTTGCACTGGTTTTAAACAAGTTACTACTACTAGCAAGAAATGTATTTGTCTTCTGATTAAAAACAGAGATGATCCTTCTCTTGGTCTCAAAATCAATGCTACTCTTGCTTTAGGACTTTTTACACTTTTCTAAAACCAAATCTGGCATTTCTGAGTGCCCCGGTAAGTTACTTACCTGTTTTCATTTTGATTTTGTACTAGCTTATTGTACTTATTATTGTGGTTTTGATTCGGGTATATGTAATATGATCGAATTCAGCTCTGCTTCATTTGTCTCCTAATTCACCGGATGCGAAAGTGTTCGAGGATTTTAATAACATTGCTAATGGAAATACTACTAGTAGTAGTACTACTCCACCGGCGGCATCCACGGGTAAGTGCACTATCTTTAGTAATTTGTCGTAATTTGAGCAAGCAGCCTTTGAAATAATTAGATGCATGACACAGGATAAATTGAATTGCTAATTTTGAGTTAGAAAACTGCGGCAACATTCTCCGGTTGTCCATGTTTTTATAACGCTGTTTTAGCGGCCGTAAGAATATGATGATGCAGTATTTTTGGTGTAATTTTGTTCCATATTCTGATTTTGTGTTACAGAAACTCCAAAGAGTGGCAGCAGTAATTCAGGATCAAGTCCACAAGTGAAGAATGAAGGTGGAGTGAGAATGGATAGGTGGTTGGGATTGAAAACGGTGGGTGGGTTTCTTTTATGGTGTTTGACATAATATTATTGATCCTGGTTGTCTAAGTGATTGACTCAGTTGAGTTTATTTATTTAAAGATCATTGTATCTTCTTTTAAATTCATTTAACAAGCTAAACCGAGTATCTCATGATCCAGAAATTATATTCTGGTTCCATTCTAACAGTACAGTCTCGTGCTGAGGCACTACATCTGAAATTCTAAATGTGACAAAAAAGTAAAAATTAGTGGCAATTATCATTCCCACCCTCACTGAAGTAGAAGTCAATTCGTATTTTAAAACGTGGTAATATTACATAGATACGATTCACCGATAATAGTGATTTACAAAAATTACAGACTTACAACAACTAAGATATTCAGGAGTATGGAACTGATGTCCAAGGAAGACGAAGAATCTGATTTGCATACTGCAACTGATGCCCCAGGCAGTAAATGAACATCTTATTATTGGTAGCAAAAGTAGCCAAGTACCGATTCTTCTCGATGTTGGTGACAAATGTGTGTATCTTCTCCATATTGGACCCTATACCTGCCTGACTTAAAAATGTCCGCCCCACTAATACTCTCTGACCCATGAGCTAGAAATATCTTCGTTATTTTCATGAATTTCCTTCTACAGTTGCCGACATAGGTAAAAAATTAATTTATTAGTGCTTGCGAGCCAACGAAGTCTTGAAGAAGCGACATGTAAACAAAAGAAGTTAAAATAAATACCCTGTAAAAGGGTTCATAATTGACAAGGTATACAATGGGATCAAATAGTAATACGCAATGAAGCTTATCCTGTGATATCAGCAGTAATGTAAAATGTACGAAACTCATTCACTCTAGACCGGAGTGAACTAAAAATATAGCCTATGATTCATGTTCTTCGCGTGTATTTTAATCCACCGTCATACACACTTGTGAATCCGCAGTTGGTTCAGCGTCAAACGTAGCCATGACATATTTACTGATATCCTAATGCAACAACATGATGAATTCAAAGCCAAAGGTATAACCATGCAACATAACAAATAAGAAAATAGTCATATGTTTTAGTAGCTAGAATTTCCATGCCTATCAAAGTCAGATAGCAACGGCAGAATCTCAATAGCCTAGATATGACTTTTTATTAGTTGTGATCTATTTTCCACCGATGCAATCTCGTGTACTCCTTGTCTCCTTTGTCACAAACATCCAAGGAAGTTTTTGCTACATGGTATCAGAAGCGAGAATAAGGGAAAAAATGATGTACACATAGCAACGAACACAAAATAAACTTGAGATTAATGATAATCTTACTTGGGAGGCCATAATCACGGTACTTTCCATAGTCCCACGTGTCAAGTGATGCAAGTTTATAGGAATGTTTATCGGTCAAATCCACAAAGCGCAAGTCATAATGGTGCAAACTCATTTCCTTTGGTATAATTAGTTCATTCACATCTAGTGCGAGAGATAACGATTGAACTCATGTCTTAATTCCATATGATTAAAAGAAGATATAATTACAAAAAGGAATTAGA
>JAJJMC010014238.1:1015771-1115277 GCA_023531435.1 Papaver californicum | reverse complement strand
GTGTTATGGGTAGTAGAGTTTATATAGGTCATGTTAGCGCTAGCTTATAAACCCAGGACTTAACCTAGCATAATTACCTGAAGTAGTAGGTTTTGCGGCAGAAATCAAAGGTTCAACCTTCTATTGAAGCATTCCATATATGTCAACAACAAACTTGTGTAATAAACCTCAAGCAACGACATATGTCATGGCATCTGTATCCCCTTCCCTTCTGAGCACCTAGTCATCACTTGTCCTAATCAATCACAAAAGCAAACAGTCAGTGCCATCATATTAAGGAGATAACAAGTTTCTAAAAATAAACCCTTATTTATGAATAAAAATAAGAATTTAAAGTAAAAACAACTGCTAAAAATAAACTTCTTCTAATAACAACTGTCCTAGAAAGAAACCAAGTAGAAGTCAATGTAAAACAAAAAAACCTATTTCAGCATACATATGTAAAAGTTTAAGAGAGTACAATCGCGTATGGTGAGAGCAATATTCAGAAACGACAGCCTAAGAAACCTAATTTGTATTTAGTTTAAAGGTCGGACCTAAAAAGATCACATCCAAGGGAAATAGTTTGTCTTCCAAGGATGATTTGGTGTGGCGATGTGAAGATTATCGTGAAAATCGTACCTGAATTGGGTTAGTATGTATTTGTATAATAATAAAGGCCTCAAGGGCAACAAAATTGAACCAAAGAACGCTAACTAAATACAGTTATGTTATGTCTCAGCTAGGCCAAGATGGATCGATCTGTACGATGCATGGTCTAGTAAACATAGTTGACCACATACCAGATAACTGCAATTGCAAAAGTATGGTATTGTACAATCACGAATAGTATCATAAAGCAGAGTAGAACGCTGGTCATCTCACCCTGGTGCCAGTTTCTTTAAAAGAAGTTTTTCTTTGCAAAAGTAGCATTTATTTCTATTGTTGCGCAATTCTTTGAGCTGCTCTTAAATCTCAGTATACTTCTTACGCTCAGAGAGTAGCAACTCTTGCTCATCCTATTTGACACAATTCTAAACTTAGAGGTGCCATGATTTTAACTGATACATCAGTAAAAGTAAACATATAACGTTAAGATGAGAGGCAACATTCGGATGCTCATTGATCTGGGCATTGTAGCTATTCCGCATTGTTTTGATTTAAAATCTAACAATGAAATGAGCTGTCAACTCAACCTCCATCTGTTGTCATTTTTTGTTCCTGTTTAAAAAATTAACATACAAATTTGTATTCAATTAAACTGACAATCACTTGAACAAAACAATGTTGTAGTAGATAAGGTGTTACCTGGGTACTTACTGGGTCAGGAATTATAGCCCTATACATGTTGCACCAAAAGTTACCTTACCAACACATATTTGGAACCATATTGGAACTATGCCAGTAATCCCCATGTCTGCAGCAACATCCTAAGTTTCCTTTTACCCATAACGCTCATCATATATTTTAACTAATTAGTTTATAGGAGAATAAGAATAAGTTAACATGCTTTTTAACTATTGGTAATTAGAAAGACAATGCATTGTGTACCCTATAGAATAAAATGATTATCAATCAAACAACATATTCAACAAACCTCCATTCAAAAATCTTCTGTCATTACCCTAAAATCAAATTCAATCAATTTCAAAGTAGAATCATATGTTTGGTGATGTAAACAAACAAAGCGAGAATACAATAACCCGAATGCACCCAAAAGTAAAATAAAAAACTGAAGGAAGCTAATGAAAAAAGATGTGCCTAGTAAGCAGGTCACATCAACGGAAAACGAATGAAACCTGACCTTAAAATTTGCAGAAATCCTGTTCGAAAGGCAACATTGTGTGATGCATGTCTCTTTATCATACACTATAGGGGTATTAACTCCTTGACTTAATGGAACAAAGGATGGTGCACGGCTTAGTTCCTGCAACTGTGATGATGATATCAAATCATATGGCACCTCTAGCTGCACCACAAACAAAACAAAGGAATTTCCCTTTCAGAAGAAAGTTACATAAACAGTTTTCTCAACCAATTTCTGAACTATTTAAAAGCACCAAGAATAATGAATAAACGAAACTAAATGTTTGCACTCACATATTAGATGATGTGAAAAGGAAAATATAAATCATAACTTATGTCAAGTGACCAAGGTGCCTCTTAAATCCTGTCTTCAGACATTGATAGTAAGAATAAAAAACATAGTAAACTGTTTCATTTGTCTTGCTTCCTTATCAATCTGTTCCTTCTCTTTCTGTAACCTTAATATCATTGATATGGCATCATTTACAGCCGATGATGATGCGTTTCTCACCTCATCCAACTCAATATAAAATTCTTGATTTGCTGCTAACTGTTTCTCGTAAAGCTGCACATTAATTTTCAATCTCAACTCTAGCAAAGTAATCCAAGCTATCAGTTGGAATATTTAGAGTAATACCTTCAATCTGTTCATATTTCCTCTTGACAGAATGGTTCTAAGTTAACATTTCAGTATTGCAACTGCAACTGCAGCTATCTAGCATGGATCTAAATGTGCGTCAGAAAGCATACCTCTGGTTCAGCTTCAATGGGTACCTTCAAAGTTCAAACCTTCTTAAATTCCCCTGTAATTTCCATAGATGAAATTTTAAATTCCGTTTCACCAACCCTATCAATCCGATCAAAGAAGAGATACCCAGTTTTCAACCTTTCAAGTCCTAAGAAAGAATAAGACACCATTTACTTACCACTTAATTATAAAATTGACTTACCACTTTAACTGTTTGAGCATTTGGGATATCACCCCGCACTTGAATAACACCATCAATTGGAGTCATTGGATGCAAATATAATTTGCTACTTCAAATTAGGTTAGTATAACACTATAAATATAATTTGCTTCTTCTTCTTCTTCTTCTTTACCACCATCTTGAGAACCTTAATATCTAACCTACAAAATAAGAAAAATCTGGTTTCAGTTAAAAATAATAACAATAATGAAAATAGAGATGATGATGAAAAATAAGAAGAAAAGGAATTAATTTGCGGGCAGAAATGGTTTAGGTTAGATGTGATGATTTGTAGCTGAATGAAATAGGGAAGAAGAACATGAATTGATTTGCGGCATAAATGGAAGAGTGAAGAAAAATGGAAGAGTTATTAGGGTTAAGTGTGAAGATATGATCCGTTGGATGGACGAACCAAATTCTCAGTCGTCGATTGAAAATGACCATCGCCCACTGTGGGTTAACGATAATCCGGTACATTAAGTATTTAGTGTAAAAATGGTGTAAGAATATTTATATCGAACAACCATTCACGTGAGGGGTTTTCATAACCCAAACTCTTTTGAACCAATCAGAGCTTGCCACATGTCCCTCCTAGAATCACCCATGCTCAAAGACCCTTTCTCAGCCAGTGGGAAGAGTGGATGAGTTTCATTACTATTCAATGTGGAGCCTCATACCACTTAGCATTTTAAAGAAGGGATAAAAAGAGTTTTAAATATAACTAAAGCAGAATTATTTTATGAAGACACAATTAATTTTGGTCTCTTTTAATTTATATATGAGGGACAAAACATGAAAAATAAATATAGCTTTAGTGTTTTACCTAATTATTTACTTGCTCTCAAATATTATTTTTACAGATATAATTATTACATAAAAAAGAGGGGCAAATTCATAAGAAAAAAAATACAGCTTCATCTAAGCCCTATTCTCTTTATATAATAGATTTATTTATTTATTTTTGATTGAAAAAAAATCTATTTTTCATTAATAGCTAGCATCAATTGAAGGTTGCATAGAGATTAAGAGCATCAAGAGAAGGAAAATCAAAAGAACTACCTAAAACAAATATGATATAACCGATAAATCAGAGAAAGATGGTTTTTAATATAACCCGACCATTTAATAGATTTTCTTCTTCGTTAAGAGTTGTTCCACTAAAATAGGAGTAGTTTGGTCAACATCTTGACCAACGATCTGAAGATTTCGATGACCAGAGATTGTCGATGTACTTAAAAAACCCACGAACCAAAAGCCATTAAAATAAAACAGAAACACCACAAAAGTGCAGGCAAGATTCACCACTACGGTGAACGCTAGAAGGACCATTAAAGGGCAGACAATAAATATAAACCCTAAAATCTAAAACTCAAAGGAAAATAACCAAATAAAAGAAATCTTATAAACTACAAAAAAAAACTAAAAACCCTTACTTAGATCTAGTCCCAAAGAGGTTGATAAAGGCTAATTTTTTTCTTTTTCTTTTTTTTTTGAGGAGAGGAGAGAAAATAAAAGTGAAAAAAAAAATAATAGCCTTCAAAATAGAAAATAAATAATGGTTAAAATGTCCTTTAAAATTTTAGCTAGTTTACGAAAGGCTTAATCTAGTTAGCTGATTAAATGGAAAAAATTATATATTTTAAATTTTTTAAAAACCCAAAATCAGCTAAATCCAAATTAGCCGATGGAACACTATTTTTTTAAAAACTCCCAATCGCTAGGTATAGCTTGGCCAGTTATAAAAATTAGGTTGGACCAGACGATCAATTATAACTGTAAAAATAATTAAATCTCAAATTGACTAGGCTGAACCTAGCTGATTGTAAAAATTGAAAATTCGGCTATGCCATACCTAGCCAATTGCCATAGATTCACAGTCGGCTATGCCATACCTAGCCGACTGTCATAGATTTACAATCGGCTAGGCTAGGTCCAATCTGAATGACCTTACATATTTTGATTTTGTGTTTTTCAGTAGATACACATTGTTTCGGCCCATTAGACTCTCGCAATCCAGTTTGTTAGGTCCAACACAATCCCGGGGGATAGACTTTTGTCAATTATATTAAATCAAAACAAGAGTTATGTGTCATTAGAAATGTCTTAAAATTTGCCTTTGAGATAAAACAAGACAAGATCATAGTTGAAAGTGACCCTGAGGCTATTTTGGAGCAAATCAATCAAAAGACCTTCCAGGGAGATTTGAGAACTCACTCTATATATCAAGATATCAAAAACCTAGTTTTATAAGTTTCAGATTATCTCCTTCAGAGTGTTACTTGTATTATGTGGTGACACATATGGTCATTGGGCTAAGGTTAATATTACACATATGGTCTGGTCTGTACCACCGGTCTGGTTTATACTTGTATTATGTGGTGACCACAGACAGTTAAGGGATAGATTGTAATTGCTTTTTCTTTGTTTTTTCTATAAAAAAAATAAAAATAATAAATTGAATCAAAACAAAATGCATAAAACAAAAAATAATATAATTATCCAAGTAAATTAGATTTTTATTATTAGCAAACCACGTACACCCGAAGATGTATAGCCAAAAAGCAATATACAGCCAATTAGCAAATATATATACATGACATACCGTCAAATACCTACAATCACTTATATACAAAGGTAATAAGCTACAATACCATAGCTCTTTTCCAAGATCGTCACTTTTGCATCATTCTGAAGCTTCAAATTTTCAGCTAATGGTAGAAAAATATAGGCACCGGACGGGTTAATTACTCCGTTAACAAGACTTGAAATTAGTAGTTATTTACATACAGTATTATTTATATTTATAAAAATATATTTCCAATTCTTCAGCAAAATCATTTCGGTTTCGTTGTTGTTTATCGATCGATAGCACTTATCACAACCCAATCATAAACAGTAGGGTTTCTAGGTTCTGCACGTTCTAATGCTGCCGAAGTTGATTTCGTCCTCATCAATTTCTTCGTGTCCCGTCTCGGCGTCCATGCTACAATCACTCACACACAAAAAAGGTTACATCACGTACTATAAGCAAAGAGTGTGCACGGAAATTGGCAAACATACTTACGTGAGAGGGGAGAGCCAGGGGTACTAGACCCAGCCGGAGAAGAAGGAACTGAGGAAGACGAATCAGCCGAAGAGACACGGCAATTACTTTTGAGTATGGTGATGGAACGAGAGATTGGGACATCTTCAGATGATGGCAAAGGGCCAGAATCATATCGGCGCAACTTTTTCAAGCCTTTTTCAGGCCTAGGACCAGCTAATATATCATCCCAAAGGTTTTCGAGAAGACCCATAATAATACCGTAATAACGATGACCGATTAGCGGAATCCGCCGGAGACCGGAAAACAATTAGTGATGATAATTAGTAGAAAAATTTGAGTTAGTAGGGAAAGTGTGTTAATTGTTGAGGTTCTTGGAGGGGGGGGGGGGGGCTTTATAGGGGGAAATGGTTAAAGATAGAAAAAATAGAGTTAGTGGATAAGATTAGAGATAAAGGTTTAATCGGATAATGCTAATTACAAGGAAATGCTTATAATAAGGTGAATTTTTCCACCAAATAGGACCCGGTTTTGTTGGATGCGACGTTTTTGAATTTTGACTGATTTTTATTCACACACTTAAATCTTATCTGATTTGGAGAAGGATTAGTGCTATCGGCCAATCCAACATTTATCAAACAAAATATTCCTGGTTTTTAATTTCATAGCATCTTTCGGATTAGAGTTTACCGGACGTTTAATTATTTTTTCTCTGCAGCATTACAAGAGAAAAATATTTGCTCACCTCTAAAATTGTATATTATTTTTTAAAACAGTGTCATAAATATCCTTTACTCTCCATTATCTTTTATCTTTTTTTTTTTTAAATTAGAGATTTTTAAAACAGTGTCATTCTACAAAATGAACTGTTAGAATGAAATAATGAAATAACTTTACGAGTTCATTTTACAGAAAGAACTACCATATTAGAATGAACTACCATTGTAATAGACTAACTTTGCGAGTTCATTTTAAAGAATGAACTACCATTACATGCTAGAATGAACTACCATTACGAGTTCATTCTACATAATGAACTGCTAGAATGAACTACCATTGTAATGAACACACTTTGCGAGTTCATTTTACAGAATAGATTACCAGTATATGCTATAATGAACTATCACTACGAGTTCATTCTACAAAATAAACTGTAATGAACTAATTTTGCTAGTTCATTTTATAAAATAAATTATCATTACATGTTAGAATAAACTACCATTACGAGTTCATTCTACAAGATGAACTGCTAGAATGAATTATCATTCCGAGTTCATTAAGTAAATAATACTTGGGAACTAAGTAATAGATTCTTAACGACCAATTAGTAGAGTCTGAGCAACCAAGTACGAGAGACTTATCTTGTAAGAAATTAATACTTGGTTACCAAGAATGATACTTCACCCTCAAGTTTCTACCAAGTATAAGAAATGGGAGGGACATCATTTAGAGATGTACACCAACACCAAGAGTATTGTGATTTTCTCTTCTACTTGTGAGGTTATAAAAGAATTTTTAAAGAAAGTTATTTTAATGTTACGATTAACATATTGTTATTCATAAAGTTAGTGATTAATTCATTAAGTTTTAAATTTTATAAAAAAATTATCTCTAATAAAAAGTTGATCGTAGTTATTTGTGGATACAAGAATACCATGTTAATTCTTGTGCTCTCAATTTCATATTTCTTTTAATATACATCTTCTTTATTTCTATTTTAGTTCTACATTATCTAAAGAACTAGTGTCTTGTGAAATTTTTACTAATAATCCAAATAGATAACAAATCCACACTACATTGGATCTAAGATAATCCTTTGCCAATCTTGTCCTTTCTAGCCGGTTTTGGCTCGTTAGTTCCGTAGATAAATCATCCTTCTCCAGTGATCAATAACATGTCCGAAAACTCGTATGCAAAATGAAAAATTGAGGTTTTCTTAACTCGTGTACAAAGTGAAAAATTAGTTTCTCAGGTTCATTACAGTGAAAATTTAATATTCACCATTACGATTACAAGGAAGATAAAATAGTGAGAGAATCTTTCTCTTTGATCGGCGACGAGAATTCTCTGTTTTGAGAGGAGAAGGTGGACTAATTAAAAAAAAAAGGAAAAATAGTAGTTTTAGGGGTTATGAATTTGATAAATATCTTGTGTTTAATATTCTCGCTGATCGTAGAAGGTTATTTTTGTAACAACCATTGATTTGAAACAGTTGGACAAATTGTGGGGTTTCAATATATGTAATCTTAATCGTGGGTTTCTAATACATAGTAGATTTAAAGATCTTGGGATAGAAAAGAGATCTCCGTATAACAACAACCCTAATAAATATGGGAATTAAGTGTTAGACGCTCATTCCACTCTGTTTTACTTATTTGGCCTTGGGCTTGAAGTTCATTAAAAAGAAGTATAACCCTGTTTATTGAAATGCCCCTTAAAAAGGAAGGAGGGTTATCTAAATAAAGATGTTTGATTTTTCTTTTTAAACCATGAAAGATGTTTGATGATGTAATCAAATAAGAGATTTTAATGATATTAATACCCTTGTGTGTAGAAACTCTATCCTTCAAGGGTATAGTTGTCAAGCAAAATTGAATATAATATATTGCACAATTTATAAGTTGGAATTTGATAAAATTTTATTCATTCGTAAAGCCTTTTGAAAGAACTACACAACGATTATAAATACAAATATCAATTTTTATTTTCTTGGTTTTCTTATTTTCTAAACGATTTTATTTACTTTCTTCGTTCATTTTACAGGGCAACTATTATCCACATTAATTTTTTAGAGTGCAGCTATTATCCATAATGTTTTCTAGAGCACAACTATTATCCCCAGTATTTTTTGGAGTGCATCTATTATATACAATTTTAATTAAAAGAAGAATAATAGGTTTTTGTGAGTTATGGTTTTTGATTTTGTTTTCCCCAATTTTTTCTTTTAATAGTCATGATTTCATAATTGTTTTTATGATTCTGAGTATTTGATTTCGTTATAACGGAGGTTTCTCTGGTTGATTCTAGGGTTTGGATGATTTTTGTTTTAGTTTTTAAAAGTGGTTTTAATGAAATCTTTTTGGTGGGAGAAAAAGTTGTATATATGAGCAAGAAATAAAGAGTTTGGATGAAGTGGAACAAATTAGGTTTAAAGTTTTTTTTTCTATTATATAAAGGACGGTAATAAGTTCTTCTTATGTTTAGAAATATTTTTAAAATTGCCTAAGATCGTATGAATAATTTGTATATTTTAAAATTAACTCTAGAATCATAAAAATAAGACCCCTAGTTTTCAGGATTATTAAAATAATTTACTCCATATATTAAGAACTTACAAGTTATTAATAAACAACTCATATGTCATTCACCACCTGAATTTTAAGGTTCATCGGTTGGGCCCAATCAAAGCCACAACTTAACTTTTCATCTTGTATTCAATTTTACTGAAAGTAAGTTTTGCGAGAATTCAACTTTTATCAGCACCTAAAAATGATTATTCTAGCGTTAAATTGTCAGGGAATTAACCAATAACTATCCAACATCTGCGAGGCCTGGTCTCGACGTACAAACCTCCGATTCTATTTATCTCGAAAAGCTTATCCAATGAGAATCATACGAATTCTCTTAAGCACTCCTCACAATTCCAGCAACATTTCACGGTTCCCAAAATTGGAAGACGTGGAAGACTATACCTAGTATGGAAAAATAACCTAAATGTAAGATTTTTTTCTACATTCTCAAAGTTACATACGTGCCCTGATTACCCCGCCTCCACCTGAACAACCATGGATATGCACGGGTATTTATGGCCCACCTCATTGGGAAGCGCTGAAAGACCTCTGGAAAGAATTTCCAACAATCTTCCCCAACGTCAATACAAACACTTGGATATTACTAAGAAATTTTAACGACATAATAGATCAATCGAAAAAAAAAAACGGAGGAAGACAAGTAACGTATGCGCACTCAAAATTTTCTCACAATGATCAACCAAATGGGTTTTATTAACATGGCATTCCGAGGAAATCCATTTACATGGACAAACAATCATCTAGGACAAGACAATATTCTAGAACGCCTGGAAATAGTCATAGTCACTCAGCACTGGCGAACTGCAAACCCTCATGCAGGAGTTACTCATCTCCCTAGAATAGTTTCTGATCACGCTCCAATCTTGCTACAAACAAAAATGATCGACTGAAGGGGAACAAAAAATTACAAATTTGAACATATGTGACTTTCTCATCCGCAACTCAGGCAAGTGGTGGACTCTGCATGGACCCAGCAAAGCGATGTAGAGCCTTCTATGGACCTGTGATTGAAACTCATCCTAAGTCAATCTCTAACCAAATGGAACAAGGAAATGTTTGGCCACCTCCCTAAAATGTTCAAGAATTCAACATCACAAATTAAGTTAGCGCAACAAGAATATGCTATACGACAAGGTAATTATCAGAACTACTGGTTATTGCGAGAGAGGGAGCTTAGAAATAACCATATCAAGTTTTGGGTATACATGATTATGTTCTTGGATTCCTATGGATATAACAAAACAATCATACATGGTGGTGCAACAAATTAACAACCAGTTTAGAATGAAAATCAATGAACACGAACACGATATTCTAGAAATAATACTCCCTCCTTTTTTAGATTAAAATAAAAAAAATAATAATAACACTTTTGTTGAAACAGAGATGTATATGTTTATATGACTAGACCTTAATTACTTAATCTTTTGGGATTTTACCATCTTTCCACCAACGCCAAGAATTGACTATGATATCAGCGCCATAAGAAGATGAAACCAGGTTTTTGTCCATCATATCCAGTCTCAAAGTCTCCATTTCTTTACTATTCATAGCCATTTTTGCGATGAATTTTGTTTATCACATATGATGATATACCAACCAAAAATGGAGCATGCAAAAACTCTAGCGAAAAGTTATAATCCTAGAAAAATATTCAAAGCGATTGACGAATCGAAAAGTTGGTTACAGTACAATAAGCAGAAGGTAACTAACAACAAGCAAATGGCAACTCCTTATCTTATCTGTAGATTGTACGATTTTACATGCTATGTTTACTAATATTACCTCGAATTAGAATACTCTTGCCTCCTTGAGTTCCTTTCCTGCAATCTCATAAATATTGTTCTTATTCATGACATTGTTTCTAAGTATGAAAACTAAAGACTCCCACATATTCCTATTCATAGAATCCCCCACGAAAAACAATCTTTTTCCTCTTAATCTCTCAGGAAAATCTTTTGCATTTAACCTTCAAAAACTATATACACTTTAGTAGTCTCATATATACCCAAAGATAGATAACTCAACAATGAAAATATAAAAGGTGATAGAGCATCATCCATTCCCCAATAAAACCAATTTTTTATGCTTTCGCATATAAAAATTGCTCATAATAGTCAAGAGCCGAAAAGAGTTTTTAAAACGATGGCTGAAGATTCATTTTTTAAGTGTACCCGGTAATCCTCTGTAGAATTTGATACTTGTGGCAGCCATCAGAGAGTATAGACAAAATAAAAATTCAATTCCCAGTAGATGGGGCATATTTTTTTTTCTCTCCTAAAAAATAAAATATTAATTCTCAAGAAAAATTTGAGCATGATTTTCTCCCACATATAATATAGTAAATTCTCAAGAACACAAAACAAGAACAAAAGAAAGAAAAAATCACCTTGGGATGTTGCAGGCATTGGGTTGCCATTGCCATTTCAGGTATCCATCATCTGGTCTTTTATGAAGGTAACAATTAAATTTAGTTTCCACAAATGGACAAGAACCAGGAGGATAATAATATGGTTCTATCTCCCCGTCTTCTCCTCTTAATACTAGGATTGTACACGGTAACGGGTTTCCGTGGAAACCGAACCGAACCGAACTGTATAGGGCAAAACCGAACCAAACCGTTTGTTAATGGAACGGTTATGGAAAAAAAAGTATGAAAACTGGTAGTCACGATTTTGATTTTGGTTTAGCCAAAAATCGAACCGTTATGCCATTGAAAATCGATTATTTAGGACCGTTGATCTAGATTTTGATAGATCTAATCCAAACCCTTCATTACCTTTGATATATAAAGTCATACCCTAAATCCTAATCATTTTTCAGCAACAGCCAACTTCTCCGCCTCCGCCTCCACCAGGCTCCAGCCCTCCTGCACTCCTTTTATTTTTCACTGAATCACATCACAAGTTTGTATCCCTAGTAGTCTGGTACTCTGGTAGAGTGGTAGTACTCCTCCATTAATTTCTGATCCATCAAAGCTTCAACAAACCCTAGAAGCTTGAATCGAAGCAATCAGTGAATCAACAATCACTAATCAGGTATGATGTATCATGAATTTGTGTTTTTATTAATCTTCGTTTATTACGATATTATGTGTTAGATTAATGGTGATTTTATTTTATTTTGGCAATTTTTATTTACGCTTTACAGTGAAGTAGTTGGTGTCTGGTGATGAATCGTTAAGAATTTATAAACAAGAAGAAGACTCATGCAACTTCTTAAGGGTATATTTTCACAAACCCTAACTCTATTTATCTTCTTTGTTGTTATGTAGATTTTCAAAAAAATTTCTTATTTGAGGTTTCTTTCTTAATTAGTTTTTTCTTTGTTGTTATCTCATCTTTGTCATTCTTTGTTGTAAAAATGGTGTGCTTTGTAGTTGTTTGTTTCTTGGAAAATCTGATTGCTCTAATTATGTAGCTGATTGAGTTTTTGTTTCGTCAACATGTTGTAGCTTGACTGAATGGTAGTTTGTTGGTATGGTAGTTTCAATGGGTTTAGTTGATTCTGATTAAATTATGATTAAAATGGTACTTTAGTTGATTCTGTAAGAGTGTTTTGTTTATCAAAGTTTCTAAATTTGTTTATTTTCTACTGTCTATGTATATGTATATTCCAGTGATATGTATATGTGATTTCTGTTTTAGTGATGTCAAGACTGGATTGCCTGAGCTCATGGTTAATTTTGTCCCTTCTTCCTACAAGCCAGAGCTTCTAAAGCCTCTTAAGCCTCTTGTCGACAACATCATCTATTTCTGAAGTGGTTTGTAATTGACAGGTAAGCATCATAG
Source organism: Papaver californicum (assembly GCA_023531435.1). NCBI lineage: Eukaryota > Viridiplantae > Streptophyta > Magnoliopsida > Ranunculales > Papaveraceae > Papaver > Papaver californicum. Next base: position 1,102,379 of record JAJJMC010014238.1, on the reverse strand, counting down.
TTGAACTGTAATGTACTTAGCATAATATCATGTGAACTGTAATGTATTGTTTCTAATGTGTAGGCTTGTATCAATCTGTTTCATGTTCTGTTTCTAATGTCAAATTTGTTATCCTACTTGAGCAATTCAGAATCACTTGTATAGTTGTATCTGATTGAAATTGGTTATGTGCAGGCATTGATTTGTACTCAAAATTGGTTGAAGACGCCAATTGATCTTGATATTTCTTCCTTGGATTCAGCAGAAGAAGCTAATTCAGGTATTATTTTATTTATTTATTTGTAGAGTTTTTGGACATTCACTATCTAACTAATTGTTCATGTGTACATTTGTTTGTAGAATTTTTGGACACTCTCTCTAAGTCCAAGTTTATATATATAATAGAGGAGGATGAGGATTAATGTAATTGTGGACCTGTGGTACAAAGGTATTACATTTCTTTCTTTCTTTCTCTCTAATAGTAATTTTTACCTAAAGCTGTTGGTGATTTGGAGCTTTTATTGAACAGCAGCAGCAGCAATTTTTGAGCAGCAGGCAGCAGCAGCAGGTAGCAGCAGCAGCAGCCAGCACCAGCATCCAGCAGCAGCCAACACCAGCATCCAGCAGCAATTTAATAAAGAAAAATATTATTTTTTGTCTTTAAGAATGGATTTTTTTGATGTGTTTGTGTTCCAAGATTGCTGGAATTTTATGTTGTCTGCAGGAATTTAATGAAGAATGATTGATAAAATGTTTTTTTTTTATATTTTGCACTGTCAAAATCAGCCGGTTAACCGAAATCGGTTGGGAAAAACCAAAATCGAGAAAAAACCGAGTAAAAACCGAACCGGCGGTAAATGGAACGGTGATGAAAAAATAATTGAAAAACCGATTATGCCGGTTTCGGTTTGGCACAAAACCGAACTGAAACCGACCGTGAACAGCCATACTTAATACCCATTGACCATCAAACATATCACATTCTTCATCATTCTTATCTAAAGGTGTAATTTGATTTCCAAGCTGCATATCCAAATTGCTAATACTAATCATGTTTTCGAGTTTTCCTTCAATTGATTTTTCTTCATTGATTTTTCTTCATGTCTACTTAATGATATTGATGATTTGAATAAGTAGCAAATGAAAACAAATGTAAAAACAAGAAATGAAAATTCAATAACTGAAATTATAACACTTACTTTTCTTCTTATTATTATTATTATTATTATTATTATTATTATTATTATTATTATGCTCTTTCACAATACTACTAATTTCTTTTGTTTGAGAAACCCAAGCTTACTATTACTATTAGTAGTAGTAATATTCTTGAGGACATTTGTGATTAATCCTTGTGTGTTGGTTCACTCTTATTTGTCCATAATTAAATCTTTCTTTTTTCTTCTTGGAAGTAAACGGTTGTACTAGTCAAGAAAAACAAAAGATAGAGAATCAAACCTCACCTCTCTTTAAGCAATATGAATAGATCTAGTTTAGTTTATTATTAGTACTGCATGGTGGAGTGAGTTACCGAGCATATAATATTGGTCCAATGCCACTAGTAACCACCAGCTCAAACAACTCAGCATCTCTACTGATACTATTCAAACAACTCAGTATTCAAACAACTCAGCATCTCTACTGATACTATTCAAACAACTCAGCATCTCTACTGGTACTATATTTTAAGGGAAGGGGTTTTGAGGGATTTTTTTACTAAAATACTCACACTATAAAAGAAAAATAAAATAATATGAAATAAATTCGTTAAATTCGATGTGCAGAACATCACGGGATAGGAATTGACAAAATTGTCAATCTTTTTAGCCAGGTGGATGAAATGTTTTTACGAAAACCAGGTAGATGCTAAAAAAATATTATTTTAAAAAGGAGAAAAATGATTTTCCATACATACTAGGTAGTCTTGATTGCATGTATTGGATGTGGCAATTATGCCTAATATTTAGGAAGATCAATATAAGGGTCATTACTCAAAATCAACTGTTATTTTGTAAGTTGCTGCTACTTATGATTGTTAGATATGACACACTTTTTTAAGTCTTCGGGGTTCAAAAAATGACATAATTTTTTTCACAAATCGTCTATGCTTGAAGACCTAAAGTATACCATGAAATTAATTTCATAGTCAACGAGAATCACTATACTCATGAGTATTATATGGCGCGTGGAATCTATCCAAAATGGTCAATCTTAGTTCAAGCGTACAGTCACCCCCCCTATGGCGAAGTGGTCGTTCAATGAGATTTTTCAACAAACAAATGGATTTGAGAAAGGATGCTGAAAAGGCATTTGGAATTTTGAATAAGAAGTTCGCCATCGTTTGTGGACCATATCGCAGTTTTGATCCTCGTGAAATCACAAAACAATAGTCACGTGCATAATTTCGCATAAAATGGTAATTCAAGAAACTCAGTATAATAGTGCTTAGACTAGTTATCCGGATCAAGATTTGAGGCCTGAAGTTCAACCATCAAGAGGTCTACCTGCAAAGGACTATGCAGGTATATATGACCAATTATATTCAAAACCAAAATTTGTGTGGGAGGTTAAGAAAGGGTCTAAAATCATATCTTTTGCCTGATTTTGGAAGATCAGACGGGCATATGTGAAGCTTATTAATCAATAAGTTGAACTTCATCATCTTCATCGCAATTGTTAACCAATTGTACATTTTGTTGTTCATCTGCCATTTGTTTCTTTTTAACTTGTTATAATCTATTTCCAATATTGATAACGTTGTTGTGCATCAATCACGTTAGTGTTTTGCTGTAAGAATCTTATGTTTGTCCCAATTGTTGAATTTTTTTTCCTGAGAAACACGATTTTTTGAAACGTTTTATTCAGGATTTTTCGATCAACTGGTCTTTGTTTCTGTTCTAAACATTGGTTATTCATGAACTCGACCATGTTAAAACCAGAATGAGATCTTTTTTGGGCTTATTTTCTTTATCTTTTCGCTTCTGTTCTTCTACACCTTTTAATTTATTGGTATTAGCAACATTAAGATTTGTATTCGGTGGTGAACCGGCTTGAAATGCATGGTTGTGAATTTGGTATAGGAGGAGAACATGATTATAGGGAATTTTTTATAGAAGGAGGAGAATATAGAGATTTTTCTGGCATATGTTAGAGACCTAACAACAACAGACTATATTTGTTTATTTGCTTTAGAATATTGTAACAACTTTGGAGTTGGAATTGTTTGTCATATTTGCGTCGCTAATCCTCTCTACACTTTTTTAATTTACAAAAAATGAAAAATTAAAAATTATATAAAAGTATGGTCTTAAATTTTAAAAATTGAACAAAATGTATAATTATTCTTACCATTTTAAAATCGGTTTCACCACTCTTTCTGGTTCGATTGGATTGTATGATCGTAACAAAGTATAAAGCCACCCGACCATTAATTACATAGAAACGACATAATAACCCTTCAAAATCATAATTGGTGAGGCTCATTGTTTCTTCGTTAAACTTCTGAAATATATTATTCTAAAGAGTCCTGATTTAATTGGGAGCTCGTAAATTAATGAGTGAAAATCGGCAGATCGGGCAGTTTTTGCCCATCCCAGTGGAATCGGATTAAAAAAAAAAATTTCTCAGTCTCTGCAAACGATAAACAAATTTCTTGTTCATCTTATTTCTAAAAAATTATGATGAACAAATTTCAAATGGATTTCGTGGGTCTCATCTCTTGTTATCCGGCATTACCATATCGTCCAGATTAGGTTAGATTTGATTCAATCTTATTCAATTTCAAAATGTAAACTTGGATTCAAGTTTTTATTACTGTTGCTGAGTACTCGATCAGGGACTACAATTTCAAGAATCAGAGGAGGAATTTTAATGATTCCACTGATTCTCCTAGTAAGTCTGTTAATTTGTGGATTTCTGCTTGATTTTTTAACTTTGTGAATATCTACACTGATTATTGTGAATTTGCAGACTGGAGACAAGTGAGTGGAACATTAGAACATATACTGGATTTGAAAGCAGCTATTTCTCAAGGTAAATCTGTTGTTTTGATTTCGTCTATACAACAACAACCAAGCCTTTAGTCCAAAACAAGTTTAGTCCAAAACAAGTTGGGTAGACTAGAAATGAAACCCATGTCGAAGTTCTAAGGGTTTCATTTCATAAGAAAGCAGCTAAATTTCAATCATTGGCTCGCGATGCCTATCACAACCCCCTCCTCCTTTATCCTGGCTTGGGACAGGCTATGCAGAAAAGACTACATAGGCGGAGTAATTTTGTATTTGCTAGTATTTCACAATGATATAGTAGTACTGGTGAAGTAACGTGTGTTTGATTTTGTGTTGAATGAATGAATAACAGTAAACTATTTTGAGATAGCAACACTGTACTAATGTCATTGAGCAGTCTAGAAAGTAAGCTCCCGGTAATATTTAGAGGACAAGTTGTATTGCTAATTAAGTTAGTCATCGCTCATCGGTTTATGGAAGGTCTTAGAGAGTCGTTTAGGGGATACTACAGAGTGTTATTTTGAGTAGTCCAAGTAGGTCGATCAGTCAATGACTCTTGTAAATATGCGAAGTAAGTGTTAGCAGTTGTAGAACTTGTAAGAGTCTCCGTACCATATGGCACTAAAGAATTTCTACTGCACAAAAAGTTATGTATATCTGCAGGTTAGGTTGTATCTACAAGAGATTATGCACTTGAAAAAAGTTTGTATTTTTCTCGTGCTTAGTTTTTGTCTAATGTCAAATAGAGTGCATTTGGGGCACACGCAAAAGGTGTGAATTTTGCCAACACACTCGAGAAAGGTGCTCATGGAGAGAGGTATACATAACTCATGCACTCAATAAGAGAGCTTTCTAATGGTGTGCATTTGCCTACATATCATTTCCATTTTACTCTGGTTTCAATACTTAAGGGCCTGGAATAAGATTTTAAAATTTCTGGGTGGAAGACTCATAAGTAAGAAGTCAATTTTTCTAGGAATCAAAGTCTAGTTTGGTTGTTTGAAATAATCAAAAACAACTCCAACAAAAATAAGAATAATTTGTGAATTAGTCACAGGACTTTCCGTCCTTGACTAAGGAAGAAACTTTTCTACATATTTCACCTACTCTTAACGCCTTATTTAATCTATCCAACAATAAGTAAACCAACTGCGAATACTTCAGTTGGTTAGAAACTCGACCCTTAGTCTAAATCAGAAGTTCACAACTCTTCCTGAATAATTTACAGTTTCAGTTATGGATGGTTAGTAGGTGTAAGCTGCCTCTAAGTATGTGTCGGCAATGTTTCTGTTTTTTGGTGTTATTACTCCATAATGTGATAGGTAGTCATGTGCTTTCGTACGTTTTTGCAACATATAATAAAAACAAAGCACTGGTAGAAGTTTCTTTTGTGAGATTAATTAAGTTGTGTTAATGTGAAAGAGAAGATAAGAAGTCATGAATGAAGAAAGCTAGGTCTGGAGGGAGGCTGTGAGCATGCATTACGTTCATGCATAACTTCCATACCAAGGTTAATCAGTTGATTATTTATCAAAGAAAATAAGGAAAATTTTAAAAGTACTCTTATGATGGTGATAGATGTTATGTTATGTTATGTTATGTTTGTGTGGAGTCTGGTAGTGCACGATCTGGTTTCGTATTTGACCCGATCCGACTGGCGGTCGGTTGGGAAATTAAATTGAAACTTTTTGAGAGGTTTGTTTATGGAACGGAGGGAAGCTCAAATTTTTAGTAGTCTCTATATATAGAGAGTTGCCCTATTTAGGGTTTGTATCTTATTATTATTATCATCGTTGTATTCCTCTCGAACTCTGTTTTTGAGATCATGGTGAAAACCCAGCCGCTCCTTGGACGTAGCCTAATTTAGGTGAACCAAGTAAATCTTGTGTGTTCTTGTTTTTCGTTTTGTTTTCTTTATAGCATCGATCCTAACAACTGGTATCAGAGCAAGGTTCGTGAAGAATTTTGGGAAGAATTGATGGCAGGAGGAGAAGACGACAAAACGACAGAGAAAGGGGTGTCGACATCATCTGCGAAAGGGATCGGATCTGCAAACGCAATCGAAAAGTTTGATGGGTCAGATTTTGCGTACTGGAGAATGCAGATTGAAGATTATCTCTATGGGAGAAATTTGCAGCAACCTCTATTGGATTCAACGAAGCCAGATGGGATGTCCGAGGCAGATTGGAAACTCCTGGATCAACAGGTTTTAGGGGTTGTTCGATTAACCCTAGCCAAGTCAGTTGCACACAGTGTTGTGAAAGAAAAGACCACTCCTGGTCTGATGGCGGCCTTGACGAGTATGTATGAAAAGTCGTCGGCGAACAACAAGGTGCATCTGATGAAGAAGTTGTTCAGATTGTACATGCCAGAGGGCGCTTCAATTACAAAGCACTTGAATGAGTTCAGTGAAATCGTGAATACTCTATCATCTGTCGAGATCGAATTTGATGATGAAATTCGTGCCCTAATCCTTTTGGCTTCTCTACCCAACAATTGGGAAGTTGTGAGAACTGCCATAAGTAATTCCGCCGGCAAAGAGAAGCTAAAGTATAATGACATACGCGATCAGGTTCTAGGTGAAGAAGTTCGAAGGAAGGATTTTGGTGAGTATTCGAATAATGATGCTTACTATAATGTCGAATCAAGAGGCAGATCATCTCAGAAATATCAGAACATAGGAAGATCCAAATCAAGAGGGCGAAGCAGGGGCCAATCTAGAGGTCCACGGGGTCTGGCTGGATGCTGGAACTGCGGCCAGATGGGCCACATACATAAGTGGTGCAAAGAACCTAAAAAGAACGTGAATGAAAGTACAAATGTTGTTACAGAAACCGTGCAAGTTGCCTTATTGCTTTCTGTTGAAAGTCCTATGGACTCTTGGGTTCTCGACTCAGGAGCTTCTTGGCATACCACTTCAAGCCGAGAATTTTTTGTTAACTATACTGCAGGTAACTTCGGGACTGTCTATTTAGCTGATAATAGACCACTTCAGATAGTAGGCATTGAAGAGATCAAGCTTATGCAGGAAAATGGATCAGTCTGGAGAATCCACAAGGTTAGACATGTTCCACAGTTAAAGAGGAATTTGATTTCTATTGGGCAGCTTGATGACGAAGGGCATGGTGTTTATTTTGGTAGTGGTAGATGGAAGGTGACTAAGGGAGCTATGGTAGTGTCTCGTGGTTACAAGATGGGTAATCTTTATATGTATTCAATTCCGAGAGACTTGTCTATTGTTGGCATGGCAGCAGTAGATACAGTTGCAGTTGCTGAATCTAGTGATACTCTATGGCACCAAAGGCTTGGGCATATGAGTGAGAAGGGCATGAAGGTACTTCAGTCGAACGGAAACTACCAGAATTGAAAACCATTGATGCTGGTATCTGTGAGAGTTGCATCCTTGGAAAGCAGAAGAAAGTCATCTTTGTCAAACGCGGTAAAACTCCAAAACCAGAAAAGTTAGAGTTGGTGCATACTAATTTGTTGGGACCATCTCCAGTTCCATCACTTGGTGGCTCATTATACTACATCACATTTATTGATGACTCGGCCAGAAAGGTGTGGATTTATTTTCTGAAAAATAAAAATCATGATATATTTGATATATTTAAGAAGTGGAAGGCTTTGGTAGAAAATGAGACAGGTTTGAAATTAAAGTGTCTAAGATCAGATAATGGGGGTGAGTATATTGATGGTGGATTCAGAGAGTATTATGCTAAAAATGGAATCAGAATGGAGAAGACCATTCCAGGGACACCACAACAGAATGGTGTAGCTGAGCGCATGAACCAGACACTAAATGAACGTGCTAGAAGCATGAAGTTGCATGCTGGGTTGCCAAAAGTGTTTTGGGCTGATGCAACAAACACTGCAGCTTATCTGATCAATAGAGGACCATCAGTTCCATTGAATTTCAAATTGCCAGAGGAGGTATGAAGTGGTAAGGAGGTAAATATTTCGTTTTTGAAAGTATTTGGATGCTTGTCATATGTAAATGTTGATGCCAATGCTAGAAACAAACTTGATCCGAAATCCAAGAAATGTTTCTTTATTGTATATGAAGATGATTCTTTTGGTTATAGATTTTGGGATGCAGAAAATCAGAAAATTATCAGAAGCATGAATGTCATCTTCAACGAGAAGGTTATATACAAGGAAAAATCAAATGCAGTTGAGGCACCAGAGGCACCAGAGGTAAAAGATTCTTCTTATGTTGATTTGGATGAGATTTCTAAAATCAGTATACAGGAGAAGGTTGTCCATAACCAGGAAAACGAAGTGCCTGAGATAGAGCAGGGTAGTCCAGCTTTTCCAAACCCCAGTACTCCGGTTCTCACTCTTAGGAGAAGAAGTAGGGTACCCCAGCATATCTTGTTGTTAGATGGACGTGAGCCTAAAAATTATGTTGAAGCTTTGCAAGTTGAGAATTCGAGCAAGTGGGAGTTAGCTATGAAAGATGAGATGGATTCTTTGCTCAAGAATCAGACTTGGCAATTTACCGAGCTACCAGAAGGGAAGAAGGCTTTGCATAACAAATGGGTGTACAGAGTAAAAGAAGAGCATGATGGGAGTACACGTTACAAGGCCAGGCTTGTTGTGAAGGGTTTTCAGCGAAAAAAATGTGTAGACTATACTGATATTTTTTCTCCAGTTGTAAAGCTAAATACAATCAGATTGGTTTTGGGAATTGTGGCTGCACAGAACTTATATTTTGAGTAGTTAAATGTGAAGACTGCATTCCTTCACGGTGATTTGAAGGAAGACATTTATATGGTGCAACCACAGGGCTTCGCAATACAGGGAAAGGAGAATCTGGTTTGCAAATTGAATAAAAGCTTGTATGGTTTGAAACAAGCTCCAATGCAGTGGTATATGAAGTTTGACAGTTTTATGGGTACCACCGGCTTCATTAAGTTCGAATCAGATCATTGTTGCTACATAAAGAGGTCTGAAAACACATTATGATTTTGCTGCTATATGTGGATGATATGCTTATTACAGGGCCTAGCAGTGAGGAAATAAATGATCTAAAGAAGAAACTGTCAAAGCAGTTTGCAATGAAAGATTTGGGAGCTGCAAAGCAAATCCTTGGTATGAGGATCACAAGAGATAGCAATCATGGTACCTTGAAGCTGTCGCAGTCAGATTATGTGAACAACATTCTGAAGAGGTTTAACATGGAGAGTGCCAAACTAGTGAGCACGCCTTTGGGTAGTCACTTTAAGCTAACCAAAGACCATTCACCTAAGACAGCAGAAGATGAGGCTTATATGAAGAAGATTCCTTATGCATCGGCGACTGGGAGTCTTATGTATGCCATGGTTTGCACCAGACCAGACATTGCACATGCAACGGGAGCTGTGAGCATGTACATGAGTAATCCAGGAAAACAACATTGGGAGGCAGTCAAGTGGCCACTTCGGTATTTGAAGGGTACTGTAGATACATCACTTTGCTTCACAGGTTCTAGTATGAAGTTGCAGAGTTATGTTGATGCTGACTTGGCTGGAGATATTGATAGTAGAAAGAATACTACTGGGTATGTGTATGCTTTGGGTGGTACTGCGTGAGCTGGGGTTCTAATTTGCAGAAGATAGTAGCCTTGTTTACTATAGAGTCAGAATATGTTGCTGCTACTGAAGGGAGCAAGGAGATGATATGTCTACAACGTGTTTTGGGTGAATTTGGTATGAAGAAAGGAAATGGAATTTTGCATATTGATAGTCAGAGTGCTGTTTTCTTAGCGAAGAATCCGGCATACTATTCCAGAACCAAGCATTTGGATATTAAATATCATTTCATTCGATCTTTGTTAGAAGATAGTCAGTTGACACTAGAGAAGATTGATGAAGCAAAGAATCCAGCAGACATGTTGACAAAACCAGTGACCCTTGAGAAACTGAAGTTGTGTGCAGCTTCAGTGGGTCATCGAGTTGATGACTGGTTAAGAGATTTGTTGTGGTGATCGATGTGTTTTGAAGTTGTTCAGAGTGGAGTTAGGGCGCGTTGTGATGTGACCAGTCCCCAAGTGGGAGATTGTTATGTTTGTGTGGAGCCTGGTAGTGCACGACCAGGTTTCATACTTGACCCGATCCGACTGGCGGCCCGTTGGGAAATTAAATGAAACTTTTTGAGAGATTTGTTTATGGAACGGAGGGATGACTCAAATTTTCAGTAGTCTCTATATATAGAGAGTTGCCTTATCTAGGGTTTGTATCTTATTATTATTATCATCGTTGTATTCCTCTGGAACTCTGTTTTTAAGATCATAGTGAAAACCGCAGCCGATCCTTGGACATAACCTAATTTGGGTGAACCAAATAAATCTTGTGTGTTCTTGTTTTTCATTTTATTTTCTTTATAACATCGATCCTAACAGCAGATTGTTTATATACATGGAATGTCACGTAATTCTACCTACCATATTTTCACTCACTCTCTATCTATCCGCCTCACTCTACCACCATGTCTGTTAAAGAATCAGGTGATGGTGATCATCAATCTCAACAAGAAATGGTAAAGATTAAAACGTTACTTAAAGTACTCGTTGAATCTCAATCAAATACTCAAAACCAGATATTATATATTTTACAAAGCATTGGTAATGCAGGTAATAATAATAATAAAAAGGATGATCATAAAGCTTTCCGATACCCATCATCATCCGACTGTCATATGCCGCAAGGTATGTGAAATATATATATTGGTCATTTAATATCGTCGAATTAGTTTCTATATCCGTAATCTAATCAGCCTGTAAATTGTAGCTTTGACAACAGAAGAAGATACTGGCAACAATAGTAATGCTACAGCTGAAGTAGCAGAATACGTGAAAAGGACACCATAGGTAGTGTATGAGGAGATCACACAGGCGTTACCTGAGGATGATCATAATGAACAATATCAGCAGCACCCATTTGAACATCAACTTAGTGAATACACAGGAAATCATACAACCATGGAGCGGAACCTTAAATCTAGTAAGCTGATTTCATTCCAGTAAAGTAATGGAAATCATAACAAGATTATTTTACGTTAGAGTTTAAAATATTGGAATTTTTCTAATACTTAATGTTTTGTTGAATTCGTTAGGAGGTGATAAGGTGATGAGTAAAAAGTATGTTTTGAATGGATACAAGCAGCTATACTATGCAGCATATAATGGTGACTGGGAAAAGGCTAGTAAGTTTTTTGAAAACAATCCACAAGCATTTCGAGAAGTGGTCACAGAAGAATTAGAAACACCGCTACATATAGCCAATCACTTGGATCATATCGATGAAACAATGACCAGGAAAGAGATAAAAGATTTTTTTGACAGTTCTACCGCCATAAAGACGGCTATCAAGCTTGGATCCACAGAGTTTATTATGGCGTCTCTTGAAAAATTCAGCTACCTAATTACGCATGAAATGTCAGGGAAAATGATGGTACAAATGGCTGTTGAAGAACGAAATGATACTATTTTGATTTACTTGTGTGAAACCGCTGATTTTATGGGGGATAAAACAGATCTAGTTTCAATAATTGATAAAAGTTATAGCACTATCTTGCACTATGATGCAAAGTTAGCGCCTTCAGCTAAACTGAATTTGGTGTCTGGTGCAGCTCCACAGATGCAACGGGAATTACAGTGGTTTAAGGTATGTTAGGTTTTTTTTTATCTCATCTACAACTACGAAACATTTTTTCATATAAAGCATGTGGAAAGTAGGAGCATTTTTTCAGTTCAATTCAAAACCTCAAAAACTGCTGCACTTTTGAATACTTTAATTTATGGTTACCTCGCTTTTTTTAGTGTGTGGAAAGTATCCTACGCAAGAAACATAGGCTCAAGACAAACATAAATGGAGATACAGCCCAACATATATTTACCGAGGAACATAAAGGTTTGGTGGAGAAAGGCGAGAAATGGATGAAGGATAATCTGGATCTTGCATGGTAATAGCTGCCTTCATTGCTACTGTAACCTTTCAAGCTGCTTTTACTGTCCCCGGAGGTTATATTAGTGATAGTAACAACAGCAAAATTGGCACCCCAGTGTTTTTAGAAACGACATCATTTACGGTTTTCGTGGTGGCAGATGCGTTGGCTCTATTCTCTTCTGTCACGTCAGTACTTACGTTTTTCGCTATATACACATCACGATATGCATAAGAAGATTTCTTCAAGTCCCTGCCACGAAAACTGATTATAGGTCTTGGAATGCTATTCATATCTATGGCTACCATATTGGTAGCCTTTAGTGCATCACTGGTTATGTTGCTTGGAGGTAGGTTTGCCTGGGCACTGATTCCTATAACGCTATTTAGCTGTATTCCTGTCTTCTTGTTTGCATTGTTGCAGTTACCATTATTTGTTGAAATTGTCTGTTCTGCATATTGGGGTAGCCTCTTTTCGAAACATAGATATATCAAACCCACAGTTAATCAGTATAATGATAAAAGGAAAAGGTAGCTGAGCTTTAAATCAGGTTGTTCTGGCTGCAAAGAATTGGGAAGTGTAATGAAATTGCTCAATTTAGATTTCTTGATATTGTATTTTACTCCTGAACATTTGCAATTTTCGATATCCCTGTAAATGAAATCCAATTTGTTACACTTGTTTTGTTTATGTCATGTATATATTTGTTGATTCGATTTATCAAATCGTAGATCCTATTGGTGGATTGCTAAAGCCTTAGAACTGAGCCTTTTAATGTTGATTGTTTACCTCTTTGTTCCTAGGCTATAGTTGTTTAGTTCAGTGAAGAAATTTTGATATTTTTTTTTTTTTGTGACTTAACTGATTCTTCTGAATCTGAATCTAACTCATTGAATACACTCAAAATTTATTTAAAATAGTAAAGTTATAATTTTATTTTATCTTTTTGAATCCTACCAATATATGTCCAATGAACTAGATACAAAATGATATCCTATTCAAATACATCCACTCAAAATTTATTTAAAATAGTAAAGTTATAATTTTATTTTATCTTTTTGAATCCTACCAATATATGTCCAATGAACTAGATACAAAATGATATCCTATTCAAATACATCCGAATTAAGAGTCATTTTAGATACCACTTTAAAAGTTGTTTTTTCGACTTCTGGAAATAAAAAAGTCAGAAGTTAGTTTGGGTAGACAATTTCAGAATGATTTCTAGAAACAAAAAAAGTTAACTTTTTATAAAGTAAAAATATTTTACGCACTTCTGCTTCTGGTATCCAAACAGACTAAATGTATGAGCTGAATCAGATCTCAAATCAAACATCAGAAAAATAAAAAAGCACACTATCTGATATCTAATTCGAAACGAGCCAGACACCGAAATATTCAGATCCCGAGTCAGATCTAAACAAAAAAAAAATGTTACCAACAGAGCGCTAATTGGCTCTATTTTTAAGTTGGCAATGTTGCCAAACAAGTCTTGACCCAAATACTTTAGTCGGTTTATTCCATTTCTCTCAAAAATTTCAAAATCTTCTCAACAAAAATCTCTCCCTTACTCACTCTTTGAAGCTCTGCAAATGAGAAAATCTTAATCTGCTCCATTTTAAATCACAATTTCTATGGTTTGTCTTCGTTTTTTCCTGGCATTGCGATTAACATGGTGCAGATTAAGTTAATTCTGATCACTGTTTCTTCTTCTGCTAGGGCGGACCTTCTCGAATCTAAAAATCTAATCAGATGTTAAAATTTCAAAAACAGCTTAAAATTCAGTCTAATCAGAAGAGGAATTCGATGACTCCACTAATTCTTTGTAAGTTGTAATGTGGATTTCTGTAATTGTTCTTGGATTCAGCTCCAATCTTAGTTTTATATGAATGTCTAGGGTTTTAAGAGTTGGTTTATTAAGATTCTTTGCTCATGCTTTAAGCCTTGCTGAATGTTTTCTACATTTGACATACAAGATTTTATGTATGTTGATTATTGATTGTTTCTCAGTCTGACTGAATTTTTGCAGGCTAAATGTACCCTAGTAGACAAGTGTATCGAATTTCAAACACTAGAAAAAATAGAGAGATGGATGAAGATGGGTTTAGAAAGGTATCTCTCGAGGTAAATATGATTCAAACTTAATTTGTCGTATACCATATTTGCTATTGAGGCATCACACACACTGCAAAGTAACTGAATGCTACTTATGTTAGTAGCTGCCTAGGTGGTGAAGTAGTGTGTGTTTAATTTTGTATTGAATGAATCATTGTATGTTTAGATAGCATCACACCGACGTCTTTGAGTCTAGAGAAGTTATAATGGCTTTGTGTAGATCTAGATACATGTATTTAGGAGAAAGAGATAGTTGTGTGTTTTTCTGTTAGCTAAGGCACCTACCATTCTAGGAAGATAAGAGCAACTAAGGACTCTTTTTCTAGAACATGTCACCTGAGGTACCAAAGCAAGCCCAAATCCATCTTTGGGTACTAATGAGTCATTTGGGAGATACTAGAGAGTGTTGTTTTGAGTAGTCCAAGTAGCCATTGGTCAATGACTGTTGTAAATACGGGAGTTACGTGTTATTAGTTGTAGGACTTGTAAGTGTCTTCTTACCATATGCCACTAAAGCATTTCTACCGCACCAAAGGTGTATATCTTCGGGTTGGGTTATATGTACAGGATATCATGCACTTAAAAAAGGTGTGTATATTTCTCACACACAATTTTTGTCTAGTGTGAAACCGGGTGCATTTTGTTCCTGCACACAACAAAGGTTTGCATTTTGTCATGCTCCAAAAGAGAAAAAAGATGTGCATCTTTCCAATACACTCAAGAAAGGTGCTCACGGAAAGAGGTATACATTACTCATGTATTACTCAGTAAGAGAGCTATCCAAAGGTGTGTATTTCGCTCATGCACAAAACAATAAAGGCGTGCATCTGGCTGCACATCATTTCATTTTACTCTGTTTTCAAACTTAATGAATAGTTAAGGGGCCTGCAAATAAGAGTATTTGAATAAAAGACAAGATCCTGGTGGAATGTCAGCAATGACACAAAATCTATGATTGCTTTTTGGGCTACAATCTTTTGACCAGACCTTATATCTATGTAAGATAGCATTATTTTGATTGGGATCTGTTGTTCTCCCAATCTTTTTATGTTTTCTTTTCATTCTGCCATCTTCCGTTTCCTTCTCTTGTTCTGGTCCTCTCCATTTACTTCTTGTATATAGTTTGGTTCCTAAGTTTGTTTTTTTCTCTTTCTTTTAAATAAAGCTTCTCTTTTGGATGGTGGTACCCCATATGTTAGAAGTTACTTTTTCTAGAAACCAAAGTCTGTCTTAATTAATCAACACCAACTCCCACTAAAGAAAGAATATTTTGTGAATTAGTCTATGGACTTTCTGACATTGACCCACATAGAATCTTTTCTACATATTTCGTCTACCCAGTCTAAATCAGTCTATGGACTCACCTACATGTTTCACCTACTCAGTATTAAAAGTTTGAGGCTTTGCTTCTGAATAGTTTACTGTTTTATATATGGATGGTTAATAGATGGTGTAAGCCGCCTCTATGTATGTGTCCTAGTGTTTCTGTCTTTAGGTGTTGTTACTTTATTTTGTGATTGGTAGTCATGTACTTTTATACGTCTTTTTGTAACATAATCTATGCCATGTAATATAAAAACAAAAAACACTGGTAGAAGTATATACTGTGAGATTTATTTATTTGTGTTTAATGTGAAACAGAAAATAAGAAGTCATGAATGATAAAAGCTAGATGTGGGGGAAGGCTGTGAGCATTACTTTCATGCATAACTTCCATACCAAGGTTAATTCATTGACTATTTATCAAAAAAAAAGAGGAAAACTTTAAGAGTACTCTTATGATGGTGGCGGTTGGTGTATAAATAGGGAATGTCACATAATTCTGCCTACCATGTTTTCACTCACTCTCTATCTCTCCACCTCACTCTACCACCATGTCTGTTAGAGAATCAGGTGATGGTGATCATCAGTCACCCCAAGAAATGGTAGAGATTAAAATTTTACTTAAAGTACTAGTCGAATCTCAATCTAAGCTCTTAAACTCTCAATTAAATACTCAAAACCAGATATTAGATATTTTACAAAGCATTGGTAACACGGGTAATAATTATAAAAAGGATGATCATAAAGCTTTCCAAAACCCATCTTCATCCGACTGTCATAAGCCGCAATGTATGTAAAATATATGTATTGGTCATTTGATAGTGTCGAATTAGTTTCTATATCTGTGAACTGATCAGACTTGTATATTGTAGCTTTGATGTTGTCACCAGCAGCATTATTGACACCAGAAGAAGACACCGGCAACAGAAGCAATGCTACAGCTAAAGTTGCAGAAAACGTGAAAAAGACACCATTGATAGTCTTTGAGGAGATCACACAGGCGTTACCTGATGATGATCATAAGGAACAATATCAGCAGCCTCCATTTGAACATCAACTTAGTGGTTTCACAGGAAATCATACGAGCATGGACCGGAACCTTAAAACTAGTAAGTTGATTTCATTCTGATAAAGATAACAACATGATGACAATAATATTATTTTACGTTAAATTTAGTTTATTGGAATTTTTTTCTGAAATTTATTGTTATGTTGCTCATGTATGTTCGAATTGATTAAAGAGTGATAAGGTAATGAGTAAAAAGTATGTTTTGGATGGATACAAGCAGCTGTACGATGCAGCTTCTGATGGTGACTGGGAAAAAGCTAGTAAGTTTTTCCAAAACGATCCACATGCGATTCGAGAAGTGATCACAGAAGAACTTGAAACACCGCTATATATAGCTATTGGCAAGAATCACGTGGTATTTATAGATGAGATTGTGAGACTCATGCCACCTGATGTACTGGAATATAAAAAAAGAAAATCTGAATTTACAGCACTTCACTTAGCTATCCAGTATGGAAACCTTAAAGCAGCTGAGATGATGGTTAAAAAGAACCATAAGTTGACTCAGATACGTAATCGCGATGGACGGGTACCCCTGGCTCTTGCTCTTATGTATACTACAGGTGCACAGAAAGAAATAGTTGAGTACCTTTACTCTGTAACTAGAGACGAGGACCCAAGTCCATTCTTGGGTCATGATGGTGCTAGCCTGTTGTGTGATGCAATTGATCATGAGTTTTACGGTACGTATGCTAAACAAATTATGTGTGTTTTCCATAATAGGTAGCTTAGTTAAGAATTATTTTATAAATACATAAATTGATTTATGGCACCCAACCTATTATTAGGTGCTTTCCAGGTGCTATCATAGCACCCTTTTATTATATGAATTTAATCTTTCCAAGATAAAAAATTTCATTGGACTTGTATTTACTTATAACTAAACATCTTATTTGTAGATATAGCGTCGTCGCTTGTCCGTCGATTTCCAGGATTGGTTAGTACGAAGTCGAAGCGGTCTAAGCAATATGGATTTGAAATACTTGTTGGGAAGCCGTCAACATTCTTAAGCGGAGCTAAGCTAACATGGTGGCAACATTGCATTTATTCATGTTAGTTAGTTAGTTGCCTCAATTAAATTTACACTGTAGGAACAAAGTCATTACTTACTCATGCATATTAGTTCTATATATGCTTCTATTTTTTCCCTATCCATTTATCTTAATGCAAATGCTTAATATTCATCTAAATACATATGTGGGTATGTGTTCCAGTAATTCAAGTGGACATGGATGCTGCACATGGCAATGACAGCCAATTAGAAGATAAAAACTCTTGGGGTATAGATGAAGGGAACGAAAGAGAAAACGGTGAGTATTCAGAGAGCACTGAATCAGACGAAGAGAACTCTTCACCGAGCATAATGAGGGCCGGTATTGAGGATGCAGGGAACTCTTCAAAGAGCTCATAAAGCATCAAAGGAGATGATGATGATCTTTCAAAGGGCTCAGAAGTACCCTTATCAACAACTAGTAAAGACTCATCAATTATCAATTCCGTATCAATGCTCTTCATGACTTACCTAATGCGAGGTTTTTCTTTCCCTTGGGACAACATTGGTTGCTTAATTTGTTTAAACCTTTCTTTATAAAGTTCAAGTGATTTAGTGAGTGAAGTACCATACATTAATCCGATGCTACTTAGGCCCTCTAGTTAAGCCAACAATATAATTTTAAAATCATAAATGTAGGTTTTAATTTAATGTTGACTTGATTTTGATTGTCATCAGTGCCTCATTTCGAGCAGTTGTACAAGCAAAAGTTGTTGCATAAACAGGCCCTCACATTGGTGCACAATATGTTGGAACAACTCGACCAAACAATGAACAGGGAAGATATAGCAGAGTTTTTTGACAGTTCTACCGCCATAAAGATGGCTATAAAGCATGGATTCACGGAGTTTATAGTGGCGACTCTTGAGAAATTAAATTACCTAATTTGGCAGGAAATGGGAGGACTAACAATGGCACAGATGGCTGTTCAAGAACGAAATGATACTATTTTGAATTACTTATGTGAAATCGCTGATATTATGGGGTGGAAAATTGGACTATATTCTATAGAAGATAAAAGTTACAACACTCTCTTGCACTATGCTGCAAAGTTAGCGCCTTTGGCTAAACTCAATTTGGTTTCTGGTGCAGCTCTACAGATGCAACGTGAATTACAGTGGTTCAAGGTAAATAATGGTATTTGAATCTCATCAAAGAACACAAAACGTTATTTTATAATCCTGTACGTTTCTCCTGAAATACGTTAATTTTGTGGTAATTTCTCTTTTATCTTTAGGGTGTGGAAAGTATCCTACTCAAGAATAAAAGGTTCAGCCCAAACATAGATGGAGACACAGCTCAATCTATATTTACAGAGGAACATAAAGATTTAGTGGTGAAAGGCGAGAAATGGATGAAGGATACATCTGGATCTTGCATGTTAGTAGCTGCCCTCATTGCTACTGTAGCATTCGCAGCTGCTTTTACTATCCCTGGAGGTACTATAAGTGATAGTAATAGCAGCAAAAACGGCACTCCAGTTTTCTTGGGAACAACATCATTTATCGTATTCGTGGTGGCAGATGCATTAGCTCTATTCTCTTCAGTTACGTCAATACTTATGTTTTTAGCTTTATACACGTCAAGATATGCAGAAGAAGAATTCCTCACGTCCCTTCCACGAAAACTTGTTATAGGTCTTGGAACTTAATTCATATCCATGGCTACCATATTGGTAGCTTTTAGTGCAGCACTGTCCATTGTGCTTGAAGATAGGATTGCCTGGGCACCAATTCCTATGGCGTTATTTAGTTGTGTTCCTGTAATGCTATTTGTACTTTTGCAGTTACCATTGTTTGTTGAAATTGTTCGTTCGGCATACTGGGGTAGCCTTTTTTCAAAACATAGATATGTCCAACCTAGAGTTGATCAATATATGGTATAAAGAAAGATGAATGAGCTTTAAATCAGGTTGTTCTGGCTGCAAAGAATTGGGAGGTGTAAAGAAACGAGGTATGCCCTTTGGTTGTACACTTAGGTGCATTTTACTGCGTGACATTTAGTTTCTTGGTCAAATTGCTCAATTTACATTTCTTGATATTGTATTTTACTGCTAAACATTTGCAATTTGCTATATCCCTGTTAATGAAATCCAATTTGTTCCACTAGCTTTGTTTATGTCATGTCAATATTTGTTGATTATCAAATGTAGATCCTATTGGTGGATTTCTAAAGCCTTAGAACCCAGCCCTTCAATTTTGATTGTTAACCTCGTTAGTTCCTTGGCTTTAGTTGTTTAGTTCAGTGAATTTTTTTTGATCTGACATCAAAACCAGATTCAGATCACTTAAAATGGTGTAGATTCAGAGTAATTAAGGTCTCATCATCTCTTTTTATCCAGCTGCATTACCATTAAAATGGTGCAGATTCAGATCACTGTTTCTTCTAGGGCCGGCCTTCTCGAATTTAAAAATCGTATTCAATCAGATGTTAAATTGCTAAAATTTAATCTGATCAATGGAGGAATTCGATGATTCCATTGAGCTACTAATTCTCTGTAAGTTTTATTCTGGATTTCTGTAATTCTTCTCATTTTCCACTTAGATTCAGCTTGTTTCTGAGCTAAAGATTATTTGCTAAGTTCTATTCTTTTGTGAATGTCTAGGGTTTTAGACTTTTAGTGTTTAGTTATTAAGATTATTTGCTAAGTTTCTCATGCTTCAGTGAATTTTTCTACTTAGTGGTTCCCATTTAACATTTGAGATTTTAAAAAATTTATGTAGGTTGATTATTGATTGTTTCTCTGTTTGACTGAATTTTTGCAGGGTTACCTGTAAACTCAAAACAAATTGATTGGGGACTTTTAAATATTAGAACAAATAGAGAGGTTTGGTGGAAGATGGATATTGAAAGCAGCCATCGCTCAAGGTAAATTTATTGTTTTGCTTCTTCTGTCTGGTGGTCTATGTCTGTGTGTTTACACAATGATATAAACCATATTTGCTATTGAGGTGTCCCACACACTGCAAACTAACTGAATGCAAATTATGTAGTAATTCATAGTGATGCATGTAGTAGTAGTGGGGGAACTAGTGTGTGTTTAATTTTGTCTTGAATGAATCGTAGTATGTTTACATAGCAACACACCGACGTCATTGAGAAATAAACTATATTCCCTTTGTCCTCCTCATTTTAGATGATTGAAAACACTAGTAGAGAAGTTATAATGGCTTTGTGTATATCTAGATACATGTCTTTAGGAGAAAGAAGAGATAGTTGTATGTTTTTCTTGTCGGCACAAAACAAGCGTCCACCGAAGGTGTAAATCAGTGAAATGCAAACCCGTATTGTCTTTATATTGTTGAGCCTGGAATATGTGTGCACATTATTTGACTTTGTTTGATGTTGAATTTTAATTTATTGGAATTTTTTCTGATATTTATTGGTTTATTTCTCATGTATGTTGTAACTGATAAGAGAGTGCTGAGGGGATGAGTAAAAAGTATGTTTTGGATGGATACGAGCAACTATACTATGCAGCATATGATGGTGACTGGGAAAAAGCTAGTAAGTTTTTCGAAAAGAATCCCCAAGCAATCCGAGAAGTGATCACAGAAGAACTAGAAAGCCCTCTGCATATAGCCGTCCACAGGAATAACTTGGTGTTTATAAAGGAGATTGTGAGATCCATGCCACCTGAAGTACTGGAATATAAAGCAAGATGTTATGAATCTACAGCACTTCACTTCGCTGTCATGTATGGAAATCTCAAAGCAGCTGAGGTGATGGTTAAGAAGAACCGGATGTTAACTCAGATACGCAATTGCGATGAACGGGTACCCCTCGCTCTTGCTCTTATGTATACTACAGGTGCACAGAAAGAGAGAGATGAGTACCTTTACTGTGTAACTAGAGATGAGTACCCAAATCCGTTCTCCGGTCATGCTGGTGCTAGCCTGTTATGTGATGCAACTAATGAAGAGTTTTACGGTTTGTATGCAAAACCAGTTAACATAGTGATGGATTTACTATTATAGGTAGTGTAGTTAAGAACTATGCATATGAACACATTTGATTTTTCGCACTCGGTGTATGGGCTTTCCAAGTTCCCTTTTATGATATGAATTTAATCTTTCCCAAGTTAAAAAGTTCCATTCTACTTGTATTTACTTAAAACTAAATATCTTATTTGTAGATATAGCGTCATCTCTTTCATGAAAATAGCTATAAAGCATGGATCCACAGTTTATAATGGCGAGTCTTGAGGAATTCAGTTGCCTAATTAAGCATGAAATGTCAGGACAAACTATGGCACAAATGGCTGTTGAAGAACGAAATGATACTATTTTGAATTACTTATGTGAAACCGCCGATATTATGGGGAGAAAAAATGGATCTAGTTTCTAAAGATGATAAAAGTTACAACACTCTCTTGCACTATGCTGCCAAGTTGGCACCTTCGGCTAAACTCAATTTGGTTTCTGGTGCAGCTCTGCAGATGCAACGGGAATTACAGTGGTTTAAGGTATGTTAGGGTATTTTGATCTTATCAATAACTACAAAACAAGGGGAGTTTTAAGTTCCATTCAAAACATCACATAACCATGCACCTTTAAATGCTTTAATTTCGTGGTTACCTCATTTCTTTTCAGGGTGTGGAGCGTATCCTACGCTTCAAAAATAGGTGCAGGACAAACGGAGATGGAAATACAGCTCAACTTATATTTACAGAGGAACATAAAGGTTTGGTTGAGAAAGGCAAGGAATGGATGAAGGAGACATCTGGATCTTGCATGTTAGTAGCTGCCCTAATTGCTACTGTAGCATTTGCAGCTGCCTTTACAGTCCCTGGAGGTAATATCAGTGATAGTAATGATGCTAAGAACGGCACCCCAGTTTTTCTCGGAAGGACATCATTTATGGTCTTTGCAGTAGCAGATGCTTTAGCTCTGTTCTCTTCCATCTCTTCGGTACTTATGTTTTTAGCTATATACACATCACAGTATGCAGAAGAAGATTTCCTCAAGTCTCTACCACAAAAACTGATCATAAGTCTTGCAACTCTGTTCATATCCATGGCCACCATATTGGTGGCTTTTAGTGCATCACTGTTTATTATCCTTGGAGATATATTTGCATGGACACTGATTCCTATAACGCTACTCGGCAGTGTTCCCATAGTCTTGTTTGCATTTTTGCAGTTACCATTGTTTGTCGAATATGCTCGTTCTGCGTACTGAGGTAAACTCTTCTAGAAACATAGATATATTGAGCATACAGTTGATCAATATAATGATATAAAGAAAGATGATTGAACTTTCAGGTGTAATGGAATGACTTTTGTCCACTGGCTCATTTTTATGTCATTATGTGGTTCTTGATCAAATTGCTCGTATACTTTAGTTACGATTATGTCAATATTTGTTGTTTGCTGATTGGCTCCATCAAATCATAGATTTCATTGGTGGATTGCTAAAGCCTTGGAATTGAGCCTTTCAATGTTGTTTGTTTGCCTCATTTGTTCCTAGGCTTTAGTTGTTTAGTTCACTGAAGAAATTATGATCTGACATTAGAAGCAGAAGCTGCAGAACTCTTCTAATTTCGAGAGCCTTTCATATAAGAGTAGTTCATTGTTCAAAATGGTAGAAAGAAATGACATTCATTCATTCAATTAGATGTGGTTACAGTAGAAAGATAACCTCAATCACGGATTCTTTAACTGGTTCCCCAAGTATGAGCTGAAGCTTCTCACCACAGCAAGGTATCCGACTGTGACACCAACTTGCTTCAAACCGAAATTTTGGAGTCACGAGAAGACATGTTGTGCTGAGAAGATGACTTTTGCTTTCCTGCAGTTCTCCGCTTCGAACTTCCTCTTCTGCCTCTTGAATCCTCTAAGCCTCCTTCCGCCTGACAGAAACAGTCACATATAAATACAAACACTTAACCAGGAACTTAAAATTAATAGCATTTTGTCCAACTCATGAAGGCCACACACTCACTCCCAAACAGAAACTCTGACCATTTGACTCGGCCGGTCTAAAGTCCATTTGCTCCCATCCGGAACAACTATTTATGTCTGCACAGTTTCGCTTAGAACTTGTGTTTGTGCTGGTGTTTCTACTGTTTGAAGCTGGGTACTGTGAAGCAGAACTGAAAGCTTGCATATTATCTTGGACCATCGCCTCAAACAGTACTTGAAGGTCCTCAAAAGTCTCTGCCTTAGCATTTTCCTGTTATAATTTAGATAGAAAGTGCAATGTCAAATAGAGCTACACTTATGCTAAACATACACAGTATACAGAATTTAACAAGTCTGTAACACCCACCATATGAAAGTAAACAGTAGAGTTTAAGTTAGGATCACATTGACCAAGGAATTACAAGGGTAGGCTGGACAGGGCGAGTTACTTTCCCTATCAACTACTGGTTACCGTGAGGATTTCTTATGATTCTCACTCACTTCACCCCCACATCATGTGATTGTGGTCACCACATTGCATAAGTTTAGCAATCATTTTCTCCCAACTACTGTGGATTAGGGACGACGGCAAAATATAGAGTGGTTAATTTTCCCTTCAATTTTCCCATGTCATTTTCAATTGTAAAAGAATGATCATTATCAAATATTAAAATAACAAAGAGTAACTGGTGTATGGGACTTTTCAAGATTTTAATACGCAACAACACACAATATAAGCACATACAAAATATACGGACATGATGTACGTTTCATCAAAACAACCTAGACATTGGAAAAAAGCACCAGGTTCTAATAATTCGATTTCGCAACTATGAGCGTAATCCAGCTCAGAGAAATTATTACACAAACAAGCATATCTACTTCAACTTGGATCTAGTAAAGTCTTTCAACGAAAGATGAACTGGACACGCTACGAAAATTCTTAATTTGCAAGTTGCAATCCAAAAAAGCATAGAATCTAGACTCACTAAAAAATTTCGTTGTCGGCGGGCTTGCAAATTGCAATATAGTAAACCTATTCACCCTAATGCAATAGCTTTGTGCATCATTATGGAACCAAGTTGGTTGGCAAATTGCAAGTATGGTGGGGTCTAAAAATACCCCCAAAAATTGAATATCGACAACATCCAAAGTCACTTTTAAGCTCCATAAAAAGACAATGATTTTTGTCTATGTTGAACCCAAAAATAGTCTCTTAAACATTGAATTTGAATAAATAATTCATAGACATAAAGTTTCTACAACTTACATTGGGTTTTGTTTGAGCCATTAAATCAACCATTTCTCCCAAAAAATCTCCCATGTCCTAAAAAATCATACAAAAAATCAACATCTATAAGACCAAATGATAAATAAATAAAAATAATATTTCTGGCTTTTTTGCTGACTCGTCCGAATCAGACTCATTCGTCATAAATACTAAATATCAACATCTTCAAAACTCCATAGATCACTAGATGAGTCAGATGATATCAAAGTATCAAACAGTTCACAAATAAACGAGTCAGACAAAATCTATTCCCAACTTCTCTTGTGCCATAAGAATCAGATAAGATACTACTATCTGACTCAACCGAGTCAGACCCACACAAGACGCATAGCAATTTGACATAATATTCGCACCGGAGTCGGATTCATAAAAAAATCTCAATACTATCTGACTCAACTGAGTCAGACCCATAATATAGACTAACATAGAGATTCAGACCAGAGTCAGATTCATAAAGAAAAAATTTCAACTTACATTTTCGTCATCATCATCATCATTTTTGTACAATCCTAAATCATACATAAATCTTTTATTCGCATTTGATAAAACTGTAAAAAAAATTAAAAAAAAATTAGATTTTGGAAAGTAAAATTATCATTTAATTACAAGATTAATTAAGTATTATACTAATTAATTACCAGAATAAGCTTCTTGAATTGATTGAAACTTCTTCTTAGATTCCTCAATAAACTTCAAATTCCCTGAAGCTGAACATCTATCTGGATGCCATCTCTGCACAAAATCAAATCATAAAATCAAAACAAAAAATCAATGCAAAGATCAAACCTTTATGAAAACCCCAGTTTTAAAAATCAAAGAATCTAACCAAAGCTAGCTTCTTATAAGCATTCCTTAACTCTGAAACCGTACATTCTTTCCTCACCCCCAAAACAGAGTAAAAATTCTCTCTTCCACTAGCCATTGATTCCTCGTAAATTCGACAAATTTGTTCAAAACCCAACAAGATTAAACGATGAATTCAACTAAAACCGTATCCAAAAACAAAATCTTCACTCAATCAAATATGGTATTGATGATGATGAATAAATTCTGTTTGTGTTGAAAACGTCATGGAAAAAGTAAGTACCTTATTATTTATGAGAAGAGTCTAGAAAAAAAAGGTTGTTTTTATAAAGGCAATTAAATTAAGATTGATGGTTGAGATTGGCTGGTGCTAGATATTTTTGGTGACTATACACAATCGAGAAGTTTCTTCTTCTTCCTTTTTAGTATGTGAGTTACATGTGTGAAAGAAATAATATCTAATGTGGGACCCATGACTTTCAACCAATCACTTTTAAGGTTAAAGTGGTGGTGGTTCCTAGGTGGAGTTTGAGTTCATAAATATTTCCATTTTAGGTTTTCTTTTTTTCCTCATAAAGCATGCCATTTTAGGGATTTGGATTAGTTTTACGAAGAAGATGGGAGGAAATTAGGGGCCCAGGCTTCGATTCTTCGAATTATATACGAATTATTCTGAATCCGTTTGATGTAATTTTAATAGTGGTAAATAAAGTGTTCGATTCTCGAACTTGTGAAGGTAATGATTCTAGAAAATAATGGATTTAATCTATTTAAATAAAAATCAGGAAAATAAACTAGAGAAGATTTTTAGAAAATATGGAGAAAACCAGGAATCAAGATTCAGTTATTTCTAACAATTTATGTGATTAATCATGTAATTCTTTTAAATAAATTAAGCTCAAATATTGCCAAAATAGGTTTTTATGCAAACAAGTAGAGGTAAATCACAAGCATGGGACATCAAAGGTTGTCAACCCAGCATGACCCATCAAACAAAAACACCACTACTGAATGAAAACCGTTTTTTCTATTTCGAAACTATGCAATTTTAACAAGTAAAGAATTGTAAATAATTAATTAAAAATAGACTTACCACATAAAATTGAGAGAAAAACCTCCTCCATCATCCCAGTAAATAAACTTAGCTCATGGTGGAGAAAACTTGCTCAAAATACTCTTTCATTACTCAAGAAGTGCTTACAATGGTGAAATAGGTGTAAAACAGCTGATTAGATACGCTTATAAGCGTTACAGGTGAAGGTTCAGCCGTTACACAAAGGAAATAAGTAACAGGAAAGAAGAAGGAAAGCGAAACAGTAACGCAACCTTTGTAAACGTTGCTGAGTCTTCTTCTCCGTCAACAGACAAGGAAGAATAGTCGCCGGCCGGAACGCTGTCAATTCCGGCAATGAGTTTCGAGCTTCTCCAAGCTTCCACACCCCTTTTTAATCAATTCTCTTGGTATATATAGGTTGTACAAACCCTAGGGAGTCTTCCAAACCCATTCAAACACGTTAAAATCTATCCAAATCTTCACAAATCCGATTCCAAGCCGGAATCCATTTTTCCGTCCAAATTCATGATTGTGCAATATTCTCCGGCGTAAATCACTCTACTTGATGTGCTTGAGTTGTTCTTGGACTCTTGTAGCTTTTGGAACAAATTGGAACTCAAAACAACCCACAAATTACGTGAATTGAGTTAACAATACTTTCACTTCTTTAACACCCGTGCTCCCGCCACATTTTGAATTTGAAATGAAAGGGGTGCCCCCAATCCAAAGTGTGGGTGCTTTAATCAATTTTCCCGGGTGCCTTTAACACTTTTCGAGCCAAATTTTCCGCAAATGTATATTCTTCTAATGTACCTACAAAAGCATAAAAACACGTAATAAACGCAAAATCGAATACTAACTCACTAGAAATTAAGGTGCAAATTAGACACTAAAATGTGTCTATCAAATACCCCCAAACTTACTATTTTGCTAGTCCTCGAGCAAACTACTCTAAAAATAAAGTAAAAATCCTAACTCACTTTCGCAGGAATCGCGACTACATTTAGCATATGCAGTAAGCCGTTAAACCCCTAGGTGTCCCTAGTGGACGAGTTTTTTCTCGTGAGTGTTTACAAGAGGTATACCCACAAAACCTGAATTTGGATCTTAGCAACATGTGAATGATTCAGGATAGACACTAAACAAGCTAGTTAGTTGGCTACTCAGATATTCGGCTATAGGGACCATTACCCTTTATGGATCCAATCACTGTACACGAGTGTTAACTCAAGCATACTAAAATTCATATCTAAGACAACAGAGTTCTACTCAGACAGTTATCTAACCACCCATCACATGAAAAGACTTAGAAGATGAATGTAGACTGTAGAAAGTCGCAAATGTTGACCAAGGCGAACGATGTGTCCCATATCTGTCTGAAGGTCAATACCGAGATGAAACCTAGTGTGTCAAGATACTCCCCATTTATTTTCAACGGTTACTACTAACTAAAATATTTACAAGTTCCCATGGATCCTGCGTTCCACGCTTGCTTAGGCGACGGAGACAGGGAGAACTTTAAAATACTAAATACTATTTTTTCTCAATTTTTTTCTAACTTTTTTCGATTTTTTTTTCTTTTTAATTTTTCATATCTTTTTTTTCGAATTTTTTTCTTTTTAATTTTTTTCTTTTTTTTTCCTGAAACTTAATACATGTGTGTTCCCATGGATCCTGCATTCCACGCTTGCTTAGGCGACGGAGACAGGGGGACCACACACATAACTCTAAAACACTAACGTATTATTCATGTGGGGCATGATCTCAACACACTAAATGTCATTCCAGCGCTAATTAACATGTCGATGCTAGGACCCCACCAATACTCTCAGAGAAACACGAAATTGCAAATAATAAAACAGAACGTGATGTGGTGGTGACAACTTTCTCCCTTTCGTATCTCACTTCAACAACTCGGACAGTTAAAATCAGTCGTCCCGATTGGAAGCAATAAGAGTAGTCCGCTCGTCCCTTCGTGACCTCGCTAGCTTCAACAACGAATACGAAGAGTCAAAAGACTCGAGCCTATTGGCTATACTCTCATTCTTTCAGATTGTGTCAGTCTCTCACTACCCAAACCCAAAGACTTTAGCCTGTGTTCCGTGGCTCGGCTATAAGATGATGGGATCTCTCTTGCAAGCGTGCTTCCTTTACTCTATAAACTGAATTGGATTGGTTTTCAAATGCTTCTGGTTTTTCCACTCCGCTGGCAGCCTTTACTGCTTGTTTATTTCTAACATCTGAACTCTGTCTCCTTTATGAATAGACCATCTAGCTGGGCACACCAATCCTTATAGCAAAATGGCTAAGTTTCCATCTACCTAGAGTGGTTAGTGTCACCCTGAATTGTTCACATGCTTCTAAATTCCAAATCTTATTAATCCTAAAAAGTCTCCCAATACCCCCAAACTTAAATCAAACAGTGTCCTCAATGTTTCTAAACACTGCACGAAAAAGGAATTAGGGAAAGATATTACCGTGTCGCATGAGCATAAGTTACCTCCTTAAATCATATAGCAATAATCGGAACAACTGTGGATCATCCGAATCAAATAGTGTTATCCACAATAGAAGGAAACAACAGCAAGCTACGAAGATAAACAATCTGAACACATTTTGATCCATATTTAGGTAAACCACATCGACCAGAGGATGGGTTTTTGGCAACTGAACTTCTTTCTGAACAGGATGATCATTGGATCTAGCTCGAAGATGATCTTGTACAATGGCAGACGTGCATATGTCAGGTCCCAAGCTAGGGACCTTCCTAAGAGTTAATGGTATAACACATGGAGAATGGTAGTCACCCCCAAACTTAGATTTTTCAGTGTCTCTAGATAGACTAATAATAATTTCCCTCATTTCCGGATCGTCAGATTCTCGAAAATAGTCAATTGCTTCTTCTAAATTACAATCTGGTGGTGCAGAACCTAACAAAGTGCTCACTTCATTAATAACACTATCATTATCGCCATCAATTCTATAGTTGGCTAGGCATTTCTCTAATGGATCTTATAATGGGTCGAGCCTACGCTGCATCTCCCTAGACGGTTTGGATTCCTCCTCTGAATGGATCTGGTGCATACAAACTGTTGGTCTAATTCCCTTAATATCTGCTATGGTCCATCCTAAAGCTTTCTTATTGTCCTGAAGCACGGTTACTTGCCTATTCTCTTGGTCACTATCCAAATCTGAAGCTACAATCACAGGTAAGGTCTCTGATGGGCCTAACTCATCAAACTCTAATCCAAAGTGGGATAAACATTTTTCTAACAGGTCTTCTATCAAAGTGTTTGGTAATGACTCCTGAACTAGGGTCTCTATCATGTTGACGGTTTCTAAGGTGGGGTCATCTAGCTCAGGTGGTTGATTACTAATGTTAAAGATATTCAGCTCAATAGTCATGTTACCAAAATACAAGTTCATAACACCGTTACGACAGTTAATGATCATGTTGCTAAGAACGGGCGACCTAGTATAACCGGTATATGATTCTCTGGATCAGGCACAAGTCTGGTATCAAGCACAACAAAATCCACTGGATAAATAAATTTATCCACCTCAATCAAAACATCTTCTATGACACCACGATGAATTTTCACAGACCTATCAGCTAACTGCAAAGTCATCTGGGTAGGTTTCAAATCGCCTAGTCCTAGCTGGAGGTAAACATGGTACGGCAGTAAGTTCACACTGGCTCCTAAATCGAGTAAGGCTCTTTCTACCCGGTAGTTTCCAATTGTGCAAGCTATGGTTGGGGAACCTGGGTCTTTGTACTTAAGGGCCGTACTACTTTGTATAATTGAACTTACATGACTAGCTAGAAAAGCTTTCTTATGTACGCTAAGTTTTCGCTTTCGCGTACACATGTCCTTAAGAAACTTGGAATAAGCAGGAATCTGTAATTGCATCTAATAATGGAAGGTTGATCGTGACTTTCTTAAAAACTTCCATTATTTCATTAAAATTGGATTCCTTCCTAGTAGGTGCTAACAACCTTGGGTATGGGGCTCTAGGCATGAAATCGGTTCTCTGAGGGGTTGCCTCAGGCTCATCAGAGACTTTATCAGTCTCTTCAACTATTGGGTCAGGATGAACTACAGTTTGTTCACTAACGGGCCTAGTTACCTTGTTATCCACTACCTTACCATTCCTAAGGGTACTAATTGCATTCACATGACTGGATGATTTCTCACCAGTCAACATTCCATTGGATCCTCTCGGATTGGGTTCGGGTTGACTAGGAAACCTACCAGGTTCTCTCTCTCTCAGAGCTGTAGCAATGTCACTGACTTGGGTTTGTAAACTAGACACAGCTTTTTCTAGGCTTTGGAACCTCTGCTCATACTTATCGTCATTGCTGGGCTGAGTTGGACCAGCCAAATTCTTATAACTGAAGTCTGGAGGACCTTTAGCATTACTAAACTGACCTTGAGCCTGGCCTTTCGACCAGGAAAGGTTCGGGTGGTTTCTCCAGCCAGGGTTATAAGATTCCGAATATGGGTCGAACTTTCTCTGGTTATCAAATCTAGTGTTATTATAAAGAGCAAAAGCCTGCTCTTCGAATTGGTTGGGCTCTGAACTTCTAGCTTGATTCATTTCGACCAGTTCTAGCCTTCTAGATAAGGCTTCTATTTGGGCCTTTGGGTCAAAAGATCCTTCTACCCTATTAACATTTCCTCTTCCTAGAAGAATTGTTCTTTTTGGCTCCTTAATGCTCTCCCACTGCTGGGTCTTTTCAGCGATGTCACTCAGAAGTTTCATCGCCTCAGCAGGAGTCTTACTGTCGAACCCTCCGGTTGACAAAGATTCGACCAAGGTTATAGATGCGTAGTCCAAACCCTCATAGAGGATCTGAACTAGCCTTAACTCCTCTATTCCGTGGTCTGGGCATTGGGACAATAAGTCATTGAACCTTTCTATATACACATACATAGACTCTCCCTCTAGCTAGGAAAACGTGCATATGTTCTGCCTAACAGATGAAATTTTGTTCCTAGGAAAGAACTTCTGAATAAAAGCTGAAGCAAGTTGGGCATAAGTTTCAATTGACTGAGGGGCCAAGCTATACAGCCACGACTTGGCTTTATCTCTTAGTGAAAAGGGAAATAATCTAAGTTTAATAGACTCGTCATTCAAGTCTCTAATCCTGATTGTGCTACATGTTTCCTCGAATTCCCTAACATGAAAATAGGGATTTTCGTTTTCTTTTCCTAAGAATAATGGAAGCATATGGATAATTCCGGGTTTCAGTTCGTAGCTCGCTTCAGTAGCGGCTAACTTGATGCAAGATGGACGTGAGGTCCGGGTCGGATTCAACAAATCCTTCAGAGATGTCATTGCTGACACGGTCTCGGGAGTGACTAGTTCACTCTCAGTTGGCTTCTCAAGGTTAAGGTGAACTACAAGTCTTCCACTAATTAACCTACCTTGAAGGTCTCTATCCCAAGTTCGCCTTAAGGGCGTTCTTGGTATGCAAAAATTAACTCCTAACAAGCAATTAATCAAACACAATCATGCCCTGACTCAACCAAATTAAACCTAAATCTAGCAAACAAAAAGCATTATGGTTCCACTTAGATTGTCTCTAGACCAGCTTCTATTCTTTCAAAAAGCAACTGGTTACAATTCTAGCAAACCTCTTAGAACGATCAGAATTAGATTAAGTCGAAGAGAACCCTGTCTCTTTGGCACTTTTCCCTGGGTTACAAGGCGGCTCTAATCAACTTAAAATAATCATCCTGAACTTCGAGTTAGGCTAATAAAGTAACCCGTACAGTCCTTTTGAACGATTTTCCAATAAGCTCGATACCCTATAGGTCTCTTTCCAGTCAAGATTTTAGGCTTAGGTTCGCGTAGGTTTCGTTTTCCTAAGGCGGGCAAGAAGGAGACGGTGATGAAGTCCGAAACCTTATCTTATATGACCAGGCCTTGCCCTTTACTATGTAAAAAATAAAGTCCGTATTCAGTCCTCAGCATATATGCATACAAAGGCGTCCAGAAAACCCACTGACAGAGATTCGTGGGTTGGTCGAAGTTTACCACCCGTACTAGACGGGCGATGAACCGTTGAAGTCGACTCGGGCCACTAATATCCTTTTCAATAGTGTGCGAACCCGAGGGGCCGAGACAATATCGTAATTGTCGTCCTTCCCTGCACACAGTTTGATATTTAAAACTACCCTTCCGTAGGGTTTAAAAATAATAAAATGTCCAAAATGTCCAAAAAAAAGTCCAAAAAGTGTCCGAAAATAAAAGAAAAATTACAGAAATAATAAAAACCCTAATACAATTTTCTAAACTAATTAAAACTAACTAAAATAAACTAAAAATCTAATTAAGAAAAATAAAATCCTCGATCTTCTTTTTCGTTCTTTAAGCTTTTCCCTTTAACTCCAAGTTTTTAGCTTTAATTCCAAAACTTTGGCTTACTCCCTTTCGATCCAAAATTCAACCTGTAGCAAAAAGAAAAATACCAAAAGAAACGTAAAATAGAACAAAGTAAAATAATAAAACTAAAAATAAATCTAAAACCCTAAACCTAAAAACAAGTCCGCGTCGGCGGCGCCAAAAATTGATGTTGTTTTAAAACAGTGGTAAATAAAGTGTTCGATTCTCGAACTTGTGAAGGTAATGATTCTAGAAAATAATGGACTTAATCTAATTAAATAAAAATCAGGAAAATAAACTAGAGAAGATTTTTAGAAAATATGGAGAAAACCAGGAATCAAGATTCAGTTATTTCTAACAATTTATGTGATTAATCATGCAATTCTTTTAAATAAATTAAGCTCAAATATTGCCAAAATAGGTTTTTATGCAAACAAGTAGAGGTAAATCACAAGCATGGGACATCAAAGGTTGTCAACCCAGCATGACCCATCAAATAAAAACACCACTACTGAATGAAAACCGTTTTTTCTATTTCGAAAATATGCAATTTTAACAAGTAAAAAATTGTAAATAATTAATTAAAAATAGACTTACCACATAAAATTGAGAGAAAAACCTCCTCCATCATCCCAGTAAATAAACTTAGCTCATGGTGGAGAAAAATTGCTCAAAATACTCTTTCATTGCTCAAGAAGTGCTTACAATGGTGAAATAGGTGTAAAACAGCTGATTAGATACGCTTATAAGCGTTACAGGTGAAGGTTCAGCCGTTACACAAAGGAAATAAGTAACAGGAAAGAAGAAGGAAAACGAAACAGTAACGCAACCTTTGTAAACGTTGCTGAGTCTTCTTCTCCGTCAACAGACAAGGAAGAACAGTCGCCGGCCGGAACGCTGTCAATTCCGGCAATGAGTTTCGAGCTTCTCCAAGCTTCCACACCCCTTTTTAATCAATTCTCTTGGTATATATAGGTTGTACAAACCCTAGGGAGTCTTCCAAACCCATTCAAACACGTTAAAATCTATTCAAATCTTCACAAATCCGATTCCAAGCCAGAATCCATTTTTCCATCCAAATTCATGATTGTGCAATATTCTCCGGCGTAAATCACTCTAACTTGATGTGCTTGAGTTGTTCTTGGACTCTTATAGCTTTTGGAACAAATTGGAACTCAAAACAACCCACAAATTACGTGAATTGAGTTAACAGTACTTTCACTTCTTTAACACCCGTGCTCCCACCACATTTTGAATTTGAAATGAAAGGGGTGCCCCCAATCCAAAGTGTGGGTGCTTTAATCAATTTTCCTGGGTGCCTTTAACACTTTTCGAGCCAATTTTTCCGCAAATGTTTATTCTTCTAATGTACCTACAAAAGCATAAAAACACGTAATAAACGCAAAATCGAATACTAACTCACTAGAAATTAAGGTGCAAATTAGACACTAAAATGTGTCTATCACCGTTTTATATAGTATAGAAAATTAACTTAGTTTAAAGAATTTTTAACCTAAAATAAATTAAACATATATTTACGTATTAATGAATTATATATCTCGTATAGTACTTTGCCACATCATCACTACTCACTATTTTTAATCATATCTTAATCTTCCAACATCTACTTAATTAAAATCATTAAATCATAGTAAAAACAACATATTTTAGAAGTTATTGTATGTCGGATTTGTCTTGCCGAATTTATATCTCTAAAACGAATTATACATGTACATATGTTGTTTCGGATTATTACCGAATCACTAACCAGTGACCGGATTTTTGACCGAATTTAATTTTTAGGAATCCGTATAATACTCGTACGTTTGCTGAATTTCGAATTGCTAACTAGGATTAGGGGACGATAAAAAATGATATTGATTACCTAATAGTACCATAATATCCAGTTTTTTTCATGCTCCTAGCCTTATCAAATTAGTATACAGTTTTTATTTGTAGTGGCATCTTTTTAATAAACTTTTAAATATATTTTCAAATTCATTTTAATATGATATAAATTAAAATTATAAAGAATGTATGTATAAATATAAAAAAGATATGATTGATATCTTTTTTTTTTAAATTCATTCTTAAAAAAAAGTTATTTTTAACTTTTTTAATTATAAAGTTTCTACCCCATGAATATAATTAGTAAATTTTTAAAAATACTTTTTTCTTTATTTTTTTATAAAATTTTAGAATTTCGGAATATGTTTTGTTTTATATTTTTTTATTTCATATTTAAAAGGGAAAATTAGACTAGGGCCTAAAAATTTTATTTTTCATATTCACAAACCTAAAATAGTTTCTAGTTATTGTCAGACCCTAATATGTTCTACTTGTATAACAAAGAAATTTCAGATGTATCTCAGTAAAATGTCTGCATAACTTGTCATGCATCCTATTTCTTCAGGGGTATAATTGGCAAGCAAACTAGAATATAACATATCTAAAAAATCGTATCTTAGAATTTCACAAATTCTATTTCGTTGGAAAGCTTTTAAAGAGATCTACATAACGAGTACAAACAACAATATCAAATTTAATTTTTTTATGAAAAAAATCGAAGGTGATTATTATTTAGGCACAAATTTTAAAAAATAAATACATAATCATTATGCAACCACCAGAAATAATGCATAACACATTATGCAGACAAGGATGCATAACATATTATGCGGTCATATTTTAATTTATACATCCACTAATTTGGTTAGAGCAGTGTTATCCCACGCAGCCGTGAGGGACATCTTAATAAGCTAGAAGTTATAAGCCGTTAGATGATTTTATGGACTGTCAGATTGTATATACTTTATCTTGTCTAGAAAACTACAGCTGGCAACCGTATGGTTTTTGAAAGAGGTCCTTCTAGAAATATCTTTTTAACCTATTTGTTTTTTCCTTTTTAATAACATGGTTAGGAAGAAATTGCAGGTAGAACTAAGTTTCATCTTCATTAAACCCGCTTCAAAACTGAAAAGAATAACAAAAAGAAAAAAAGAGAGAAAAAGAACCCATTGAGTGAAAGATGGAACTCTATTAATCATCAACCTCCATTGATGATTTCTTTATAATATAAGATAAAATCAAGTCTTTGTAACTTCACCTGTTTATAGCAGATTAAGCCTTTTCACTGTAAATTGTATCATGTGGTTTGGATAAATAATAAGAAGCTGGGATATTTAATTTGTGCTTACGATTTATTGACATTAAATGTTAATGAAAAATGTTGTTATTGTTGGTGGTTGGGTTTGTTCAAGTCGGAATTGGAAAAATAAGAAGTTTGCGGACTACTCGGTTTATGATTTTATAATTATTTATTATTTATTTTTTTGATATGCAAAAGTCGGATTGGATCCAGGTCTCTATCCGAACTCAGCCAGTAAGCCTGGTCCAAATGACAGACCCACTCCGTTATACCAACTATACAACTATATTAATACGAATATAAATTATAAGCTTAGAGCCATGATTGAATCCTGAGTTTCTCCTTGCTGAAGTTGATGGAAAATCATTAAATTGTAAGTTTGGACCCATGATTTCGTTACTTAGGAAGAATAATAATGGACGAGACAGAGTAGAAAAATAATGTATTGGGTCCATTAGGGTAATAAAAAGAACATAAAGATAAAATAGAAGGACATAGATGAAACAAATATAAACTGAGAGGATTTATTTCGAATATAATAACTTTGCCGGTTATAATTTTCTAGAAAACATAAAAAGTAAATATAACATGACCGTCCATAAGATCATCCAACGACTTATAGCTACTAGTTTACTAAGTTGCCTCGTGCGACTGCACGGGACAACACTACTTATTTGGTTATGTAACCATTAAAACGATGTATCTGTTTAAAAAAATTGTATTCCAACAAAAAAATGATGCATAACGAATTATGCAGTTACCACAAAGAATGCATAACACATTGTGTAGCCATATTTTGGTTCATGCATCCACCAATTTTGTTATGCAGCCACTAAAACGATGTATATGCCTAAAAATTAACATTCCAACAAAAAGAGGATGCATGAAAAATTATACAGTCATTTTCTCGACTGGATAATAGATTATGCATCCATTTTTGTAGCTAGCTATTTTTTAGTTGATTTTAGTGCTAAAAAAGGGGTTGCATAACGCGTTATGCATTTTGTAGCTGCATTATGCCGATATTTTTTTATTGATTTCAGTTTTAACAAAAACGTTGCTGCGTAATGCATTAAGCAGTGATTTTTTCATATGCATCCATTTTCTCGACTGCATAACAGGTTATGCAGGTAATTTTATAACTGGATAACAGATTATGCAACCACTAGAAAAAATTAAACTTATAAAAATCCATCAATTACAAAGGACGATAAGTATTACAGTTAAAATAGTTTTTGGAATCATGACACTTAGTCCTAAAATTTTCGGAAAATTGAGGGTGTGTATCATTAAGGCAGAATTTAAAGCATGAGAAGCAGAATTAAAACAACCAGATCAAAAAATAACATACCAAAAGCCAAAATTAGAGAAAACCCCAAACACAAATATACAACATAAAATAGTGAGATTGCATTACTTTAGCAAGACGTGCAGAACTAATTCCACACAAACAGTGTTTGTTCCTGACTCCCGAACAACGCGTGGGGTAACAAATTGGATATTAATGATCTTGCATCAATTAACAGATGAATCAAAACCAGAAAACACATCAATTTTCTGGCTTAGCGAAACCTATAATCTATTTGTTTATGCCAAAATTCCCATTGACATTAACAACCAATGATTTGATGAAAAAATAGTAAACATAAAGATTTTAACTTACAATTTGATACATAGAATCCTCTTTTAAACCAATTAATAAGATAATTTTAATAATCCATTCATTTACATATCATAAATCTGATCAAATTACAGTCACAAATCATAATCTTTTGAATCCAGAAAATGAATCATGATAGTGGAATTTATAGATTCAATCTTACACAATGTATACATACCTACTGATCTTTCCTTTTTTACTCTGATTATTCTTCCTTAGCCTTTTCTTCACTTCAATTTTCCGACCCCCTCTATGTTGAATTCTCTCTTCTATTTATAGATTATCTTATGGGTCCCACTTGTCCCGATACCTTCTTTCGTTCTTCTTATTGTTTATGGATCGGGATGATTGTACGATTGATAGGTCATCCGTTTTGCTTTTTGGTCAGTTACCTTGCATGATTAACACGTACTCTTCGTTCCTTGAGAATCAGCTTTGTCCCGATCATATGTGTCAAGTGTGTGACAAAAGTAATTATTCTCTTACTTTCCCGCTCCACGTTTATCATTACTCCTACTTTCCCGCTCCACGTTCATTATTATTCTTACTTTCCCGTTCCTTATTCATCATTACTCCTACCTTTCCGCTCAATAAGCATTTAATGCTATTTGTTTCGATCAGTGTGATATTACTTTCCCGATCTTACGTGTCGATCATGCAGAGATTTTCTCGGTCTTTCACATCTGTCCTTTTTCGATCCTTTGATACGGCTTTGATTGTGTGCTTCTCATTCTTCTTAGTTTCACTGTCTCCTTCGTTAATCGTTTTACACGTGTCGTCCTCCTTTTATTTCCCAACACTATTGGTATAAAGTTTCAGTGGTGATGTTACACCCTTCGGGATTGTAGAATGGGAATGGACTAACTTTGGGAAGTTTAGCTCGATCTATTGGTATAAACATTTCGGTTCTGCAGAATCTTAGGAGGTAATTTATGTGTTTAGATTAGCATAAGTCAGAGGTACGACTAGAGTTTGGTTTGAACGTGATTTAATACATGTCATATTAGCTCTTTTGATTCTGTTTTGGTGCAATGGAAGTTGTTAATTAGTTCACTGTGAGAAATTGTCGAAGATTTTCATCATCGATTCAATTTGGATTTTCTCATATCTATAGGAAAGGTAGCGGTGTTGTAGATTTCTTAGCTAAGTGGGGAGCTTCTAAAGGTTCTCAATGGTGGAGCCAACCACCACAGTTTATTCGTGCAGCTTTAGGAAATGATCGTTCTCATCTGCCTTCTTATAGGTTTAGATAGTTCGGTATTATGTATTTTTATCTTTTATCTTTCATTTTTTTTTCTGCTTTTTCCCCTTTTCTTGAGGTTAGATCTAGCATTTTCATGTTATTTTTTCTCATATTTTTTAATAAGATCTCCTAGGGAGCTTTGGTAAAAAAGAAAATAAAAAGTAACATACTTAGTTTATAGTTTCAAAGAAGACATGTAGAAAAAATATAGAAATTTTTCTCAGCATGCAAGATAATAAATTTATTCATGACAAGGTAAAGATTCTAAGAATGACCGATTATTGGTTTAATACGATTTTTTTAATATAAAATATATAATTAGATTTGAATGTCACATGGACACATTTCACAGATGTGGTATGTGTTGTTGGTCGGTGCAGTACAAAATTTAACTATAAATTGAGCTCTCACTCCCATAAATAAACAAAACAATGGAGTCGATTCCAGAGCAACATATCAGCTTCAACAAATCTAAACATGTCTTCCTTTTATGGGCTTCTATGTTTAAGAATTTTTTATTTGGATCCGAGTTTTGAAGATTCGGGTGAATTGGGCTTTGACATCTTCTCCTTTACAGGGTTAAATTAATTGCGTCCTTACGTTAAAGGGTGACCAAAACTCTTTATTTAATTACAAGTGAACAATTTCCGTCCACTCATTTTCTTTTAATATTTTCACGTAGTTTAATATTGCCCAGATACACAAATACTCAAACGGAAAATATAAACTCATCCTCTCACAGTATCAGGAAATAAAATCTTCTTTTTTGCAAAACCCAACTTCCGCTTCTCCACAGCACAAACTCTAACAATGAGTTCTTCTACTTCTACAGGCGGCAGAAAAACCCTAACAAACGCTGGAGACAGTTTTTTGACACTGAGAAAACTGGACATATTCTATAGGCTGTGTACAGAGAAAACTATGGTTTAAAGCTTTTTTACTTGCATTTCGTTATGCTTAGCTTATTTCCTTTTTCAATTTCTATGGCTTTTGAAAAAGCCATGATTTGCTAAACCATTGTTAGGGTGAAAGGATGAATTTTGTTACTTAAAAGCTACAGTAGCTTTGTCGGTTCTATTTGACACTTTAGTTTTTGGTTTAAAAGCTACAACAAAGATCATTCATAAGTAGCGAGATTTCTTCTTCTCAATCTATAGTTACAAGTGCTTTTAATCAAGAATCTACACAAGCTATTGATTGGTCCAAGTAATTTAAGTTTCTGGTGGTCTTAAATTAAAGTTGAGAAACAAAGCTGCTTGATTTTTTTTTTTGTGCTTTCGATTCCTAAGCAGTAATCGGTGGTGTTTGAATACAAACGGTTCAATAAGGAATTACTGTTTGGAGTTTGCTGTTCGTGGAGATTGGATTAAGCGAGCTAATTAAGGTACACAAATCCCCTAAACTCTCTATGGCAGTGTTGGTAGAGAGGATGAATTTGGACAAAATCTGAGACAAGGAAGAAGAGAGGCAACACAGGGAAACAAATAATAGTGATTTTGTTGGCCGGAGAACCAGAGAAGATGAATCAGGGTTCATTGGTGGTTGTGGTCGAGAGAATTTGTTGCCGAGCTTTAGTGAAAAAGGATGGAGAATGTGTGATGTTGTTGGATGGTGATGACGTGACTTAATAAAATTGTTAAAACTGTGTGAATGATTGCAGGGAAGGAGATTGGAAAGGCAAGAAATACCAGCAAGACCATGCCGGAAACACCATCAAAATGCCTTCAAAATGTTCGCTGAATTGCCTCAGTGAAACTAGCTGTCAGTTCATGTTGTTTTGTCAGTTTTGGGAAATTGACAGGCCTGATAATGTTTTGGACTTATTAATTTGTGGACCTTTATATAGGGAATAACAAAACACTATATATACCAGTTTTGTTATAAATATGAGTTGTTTAAATCATTTTAGAGATGGTATTATGGAATCCGCAATCAAGATTTAATGCATCATGACGTGATGAGGCTCACCACATCAAATAAAAAATTATTATCTAACCCAATATGTAGCATGGATAATACACTAATTTTGTTAAAAAAAAAAAACTTAATCAAAAGATAATTATTATAAAAAGTTAAATATGCCCATATACAAATCTAGTTGACATGGAAAATATAAGGCGTGATTGAAAGAAGCGTGTAATCGTATATATTGGACAGCTTTCACATTTCCATTCGGTGGTGTTTCACATTTTACTGGTATTTTATAATCTAGAATATAGACGAATTTCGATTTCAGATAGCATTCATCTATTTATGTTTCTGTTATCCTCTTTTTCTTTTTTCTTTATAGTTTGTTAACGACCGGATTAAAGTGTATACTAAATATATTTTGAAGGATCAGACTTGAGAGTCTTATCTGAAACGTTAAGGGACCATTTGTTCCCAACGTTTGTTCCAATAAGAGTCTTACCACATGATGACCATCTATTCCAATCTCTCTTGGTCATGATCATCTCGATCTTTCTTAGGTGCACATTTTTTGTTTCACAATTTGTACATACATATCTATATGTTCCAACAAACCATATTTTTAAACAATTGATTGGTATAGCTATTTTATTCCCAATAAAAAAGTTAAAAGTCTTGCATAGATTACCAAATTTTATAGGGATTATCAATCGAATGAATACAGGATTGTATTATTTTATATGGATTTAATAAAACCCGTGGAATTCTGTAAACCCTATAACAGTAACGAAAAAAATACCTGCAAACAAATCTCATGAAACTTTACGTGATTTAAATCCTGATCACAAACATAAACCTTATTCCAATTGGTTATTAAATTTCATGGGGTTATCAAACTTCTAATGATGATTTTTGCTTGGTACTGGTAACCTGTGGATTTGGTAATTACTCATGTAAGGCTGTAACAATCCTGATTCCTACGTAACCATCCCACAGTAGAACTTGAACTTCAAGGCAGTATGTGAGGAAGAGTTTTCTTCTTATACATACATTCTCCTTATTTGTTTCCTTCTTGACCAAATGAATAGACAAGTTTGAAAACAAACCGTGTATGTTTTTTAACAAAACAAAATTAAACACCAAATATGCAAACTTTGTCGAACAAAAGATGATGCCATTCATATGATTATCATTTAGCCCCCTTTAAACATTGGATTCCCCCGCACTTTATTAGAATGCATGACCAAAAAGAGCAAACTATCGGGACAGCTATTTCCTTAATTTCTAAACCCAACTTTTATACTCCGTTTTGTTTTAGCGAATTAGAGAAAGGATCGTGAGAGATTGAGAGGGCCACATACTAGGAAAATAACAACCCCTACGGCAAGAAACCATGGAGAAACAAGCCAATTTTCCTACCTTTTTCATCGTAAGTGAGAAACGAGGTTGGGAAAAAAGAAAAGAAAACCTCGTGGATTTTAAAGTATCCGGCGTACGGATACTCAGTTTCCAGCAACTTATATATATTGGTTCACAATGTAAAAGAAAAATGATGTTTTTAATTTATGTTTTAGTGAGTGGTGCGTATGTATTCACCCTGCATGAGAGGTGTAAGCTGGGCCGCGTTAGCATAAAACGCTAAAATTTAGGCATAGCACAGTACAACACATGACCAGGCATAACATGGTAATTTTGTCGGCTGGGCTAGGTCGTTAGTGATTGTCACAGTGGTACAACATAAAATGCGGAACGGATAAGCACAAAACACAACACAACACAACATGTTAAGAAAACGTTACACAATATGCATAAAGCACTACATAACATGGTTCAACACATTCACATTTCATGTATATCTAACAAAAGAGTCTTTATTCTAGTAAATTTTTGACATTTTATTTTCATGATGTAGACTTATTTCTATAATATACATAACATATAAGTTTTTTAAAAATATTTTCATTGGAAAAATATAAAATAAGTGTGTCTACACAGCACAACACAGTTATTATTTTGGCAAGGTACAACACGCTCTTTAGCACGACATAATACAACATAATTTTGGTAAGGTACAACACGCCCTTTAGCACGGCATAATACAACACATCTAAATTTCTGACACATCACATCACATCACATCACATCACATCATACTTGGCACATGACTTTATGGGTTGGATTATGCTACACCGGCACGCTTTACACCTCTACTGTACATATTACTGCAGAGTCGGATACATAATATTTTCCTAATGATAATCATAGTAGGTGCTTTCGACCCCTCTTAGAAACTGACTCGTTAGGTAACTAGGTAAGAGTCCTCACATTCATACCTCACCACAGTGCTTGCACTTTCTCAAGTTTGTAAGGCTCCACGCTCAGTTGTTTGTAATACATTTCTTTTAGAGGTATAAAACGGGTCGGTACAGCCCAACACAGTCCATTAAGAGGCGAGCCTGTCGTGCCAGAGATTAAAACGTGTCGTGTTGTGTCGTGCTGGAAGACGTGCTGCCGTGTTATGCTGTGTCTGTCATATTTATTTTATATTTTTTGAAGTTAATATTTTCTAGATATTTAGATATTATATATGTTGTTATAGAAATAATTCAACATAACGAAGATAAAATATTAAAAATTGGTTAAAATAAATACTCTTTTATAAAATATACACAAAATATGTTATATTATATCACATTGTTTAATGTTTTATACATGTTATGACGTATTTTCTTAGCGTGCTGTGCTGTGTTGTGCCACTGTACCAATTATTTTGGCCCAACACAACACATAAAGTTGCCGTACTGGACTAACTCATGTGCTGGACTAGGCTCGTGCTGGCACGGTCCAATTTACACCTTTAGTCCTGATAATATCTATAGAAAAAAAGTTAAAGCTCAAAACTTTGATTATTTTGGTTAAAGCTCAAAGCTTGATTATTTTGATATCTGTTGGCCTACTTTATTTCACCTAAAGTACCTTTAGAAATCTAAAGGAAAAAATTCATATTATCCTATCATCTGGTGCCTTTTGTTGTAAATTGAATCCAGTCTAACCAGCTAGCTCGGCTTAAAAAATGTTGCAGCTTGCAGCCGAGTTCAGATTCGTTCGTGTTTTATAGAGTCAAGTAACGTTTTCTTCCGGATACAAAATACCGTCGTAATCGTAAACGGAAGGTATACTATACTTTTAGGACTTGGCAGCAGGTCACGTAATCATTTTGGATTGA
Source organism: Papaver californicum (assembly GCA_023531435.1). Classification (NCBI taxonomy): domain Eukaryota; kingdom Viridiplantae; phylum Streptophyta; class Magnoliopsida; order Ranunculales; family Papaveraceae; genus Papaver; species Papaver californicum. The sequence goes on along the minus strand of JAJJMC010014238.1, from coordinate 1,058,283 downwards.
ATGTTAGGTACATTTAGGTTGTCTTTTCTCTTCACCGTTTCAATTTTATGGATTATCTCATGCTACTTGAATTAACATATTCACTTATCTTTTAAGTCCAAACAAATTTTCCAATGCACATATCAAAGGAATTTTTTTATGACCCTAGTTAACCGCTGGCTTGTTACTCACTAGTCTAGCTCAGCGTGTGATGCGTCTACTGTTCACAATTCACAATTCACAAAGGTGAATTAGGAGAAAGAAAAAAAAATTATTCACACAGTGGTCGATTATAGATATAATACTGCTAGATCAAAAATATTTGAACAATACACAGAATTCACAAACGTGAATCTCAGGGGGAAAAACATTTAACCTGGAAGTCTCGCAGGATGCCTAGAGTCAGTCAAACCTTGAAAGGTGCCGCAAGTTTGACAAAGCTAGACAGCAAGTGGGTCCCACAGAATATATATGTATACTTTTATCATTGTATTCTTTCTTCTCTTAAAGATCATGTGTGTGTCATACGATGATGATCATCATAAGACTTATTTTTATTATGGTTCACAATACAACATTTATAGTTGGACATATCATATTAAATGATCATCCCAGTATTATCGTGATTTAAAGTTGAATCAAAGAAGCGTCCAGTGATTTGACGCTGGAACATTGAAAAATTAGATTTTAAAGTTTAAAAAAGATCTGATGGCTGAGATGTAAAACGCTAAATAATTTAGCACAAAAAACATAACCATTAGATTTTAATTTCTAACATAAAATTTAATGGCTGATATTGAAAGCCCCAAATGATTTGACAATTAACAGCGCTAAACCATTTGGCGCCACGGTTGATTCCAGATTGCGTTCCAGCAACTCCTTAAATCGTAATCTCTGAAAACCACGCTAATAAGTAAGTTAACAGAAAATCCTCATAAATATTGTCCAAAACCAATCCATATTCATTCATCACTATAAATAAACAAAGGAACCACCTTAATTAGATCCAAAAACTCAATCCCAATCCTTGGACAAACCGAAAAACCCGATTCATATTCTTCCATAATTATCTAGAAACGGAAAAAAACAGTACTCACATTACTCCGTTTTAATAGCCGATTTTAGAGATGAGAAGATATAGTTTTCATCCTCTCTTCTGCTAAGAAGGAATAATTCAGTTAAGATTAGAGATTAGAGAGAAAATCTCTATGGTTTTTAGAAAAGTTTGATATAAGAACAGTAATCTAGTTTGTTAGAGAAGAAGGAAATTAATTTTTTTTTGAGAGAGAGCTAAAACAAAATTTTCAGAGAGTTTTTTTCTTTTCTTAAGAAAAAGAAATATGCTTCCAGAGCTATGATGGTGGTGGATTTGTAATTTTTGTATGATGAACAAAAGCGTTCTCCAGCTGATTCGAAAGTGGGTAAAACACGTGCATAAGCTCATCATCATCATCAACGTAATGGATTAATCAAAGACTGTTATTAGTTTATGATGGGTGACGATGAGGGCAGCAGCACAACAAGAAAGGTAATAGGAATTCGACAAATAGTAAGGTTAAAGGAAATCCTACAAAAATTGCATTCTATTGCTCTTAGTCCGAGAGGAAGCAGTCCCCCTCGAGACAATGAACATGGTAAAGGTCTTGGAGGAATAACTCCACTTGTTAACAAGCAGCTTCATAATGCTTACATTTTGTGTAATTCTGACGAAGAAACCTGCCAAAATCCCGACCCACCACCGGATGTACCAAAAGGATACCTCGCTGTGTATGTCGGTCCAGAGCTCCGGAGGTTTATTATTCCCACCACTTACCTTGCTCAACCTTTATTCAAAATTTTGTTAGAAAAGGCAGAAGAGGAATTTGGGTTTGAACATAAAGGTGGCCTCACAATCCCTTGTGAGATAGAAACTTTTAAGTACCTCCTCAAATACATGGAAACCAATAAAGCTCATCCCACGAATGATGGTGAAAATGCAGGTAAATTAACGTTAAGGCATTTTTCGTGTTATATCTTGCAAAATATTTAATAAACTCAAGTTTTTTCCTAACATGGAGTATTGTAACTCTTTTGTAGATGAGGATGTCGAAAGCCTTGAAGAATAAACAAAAAGGATGGGTTTGTATGGATAGTTAGGGCGTGTTTGGTACTATTTTATAAAACTGTTTTTAAAAATTATTTTTTAATGTTTTTAAAACATATCCTTTTTCTTTGTTTTTATTTTCTAATAAATTTTTAAAAGTTATTTGGTAGGACTGTTTTCAAAAACACATATTTCAAAAATTAGTTATAAGTTAAAAACACATTTAAGAAAGAAAAAAAGAAAAGAAAGAAAACAATAAATAGTTGTTATTTTTTTTGTTTTTAAAAACAAAAAACAGACATAAAACATTTTCGTAAATCATAGCTACCAAACGCGTTTTCAATTTTCTTTGTTTTATAAAACGGAAAACAGTTTTATAAAACGATACCAAACACATCCTTATAGTCTGTTTAGATATTAGAAATCTGTTTTTCTAGAAGTAGAAATAAATCCCAGGAAGTAAAAACATTCTATTTTAGCTTGTTTAGATACCGATTAAGAAATTATTTTTTGATTTCTGGAAACAAAAATTTAGAAGTTAGTTTGGGTATACAATTTCAGAATGATATAAACAAAATAAATAAATTAACGTCTGGTTTTTTTATTTATAGAAGTTGAAAAATAACTTTTTAAATGGTATCCAAATACGCGTAAAGATTTTGCTTCACCCAAGAAAATACTTTTTGTTTAATACACTTGCTACAGAAATGGCAGCATAACAAGCCCTAACAGTTTCCCCTTCATCGTGCATTCTAAATCTACCTGAGGAAACTTTCATCCTCAGCAGGAACTTCTGTAGCTCAAGTCTATTTATAGATGATAATGCCCTATCGCCACCAACAGTAATAAGTGAATTTACCGTAGGATAGGTTGTTGTTAGATGAGGCGGCTGCCCAGGTCTGCCATTATATGCACCTTCTGCGTCCTGACAACAGCTTTAAAAAATCAACAGCCTTATGCTCCATATTGCAATGATAGAACACTGAAAAGAAAACCCACAAAACCCTGTGGAAAAAACAGAATCTTGTTCTTTTATAACTTTTTATAAATCTAAGCTTTTATCATTCTGTACATAAAACAACAACACAGTAACATGATGCATTATTATTCCTTCCTAAGAGAATGTACATATGTATATTTTTTACATCAACCAAGGGATATTATGAATCCCTCCCTCCCAACAACTACAACAAACCGATTCGGGATGAAAACTGTACTCCCAACTTCTCGTAAAATTTTAACCCTCTCATGTGATCAAACAATTACTACTAGCAGAACTACCCATTACGCAAGGAACATCACGTACAAAAAGTTTCATACTACGAGACCCGATAGTTTCTAGTATCTCCAAACACTACTCTAAATCAGATTCACTCACTAACATAACCCACTCTTGCTCATCATCCAAGTACTTGAGCTGAAATGTCCCAGTCATAATTTGAATCTCTTTCCTACTTCTTCAAACAACTGCTGACATCCAGCAAAAGGTTCAAACTTGAACCTCACTGTATCTTCTTTATAAGTAGCCTTTACCGTAATTGCAGATTCACTGCTTGTAAATGATTTGCTTTTAGAAGTGTTCTGAGTGTGGAAGGAGATGGAATTGCAGCCATTAACCATTGAGCCTGAACCGTTGGATGAACCAGTGGTGTCTGAACACGTTGGTTGGTTGTGCTCAACTACCCAATCATACGCCTCGATGCCCACATCCATATCATTGACTGCTAACATAGAAGTGGTCCCAGCATTGCATGCACCTCCATTGTTTGAAATCCATCCCTCACACAAAATAAGAGCTCTGTGAGACATCTTCGATAGAATCCCAAGGCATACTTTCAACGCCAACTTCTTGTATTGTCCGGTGTCTAATGCAGCAACATCTTCAATACATCTAACAAGAGGGATATTTGAGTTTCCTTTCTCCACTTTGTAAGTATGAGTAAGAAGCATACGACCTAAATTCCAAAGTTGGGATCCACCCATTGTACACCCATCACCTTCCAACTTCACAACACCATTCTCATGCTCGATGCAAGGAACTGAACCAACTGAAATTACAAAAAACAGACAGAAAATATTTTCGAAAATCATAGCTACCAAACGCGTTTTCTATTTTTTTTGTTTTATAAAACGGAAAACAGTTTTATAAAACGATACCAAACACAACCTTAACTTCTTTAGGTGGGAAGTAAGGAATCCTTAATTATTATTATTTTAAGTAACAATTTTTCTTAAGTATTGTGTTTGTATTATATCACGTGAGAGCAATTTTTAGTTAGGATTAAAAAGTACAATTTGGAGACAATTTTTCATCAATATGTGAAATTTGGTTTAAAACATTTGTTTATGTTCCTCGTCTCTTAATATATTTCTCTTCATTTATAGAATTTTATCTTATACTAGTTTAAACTTTTAACTGGATATATACTTATTCATATTAAAATTTTATTTACAAATTTAAATTATTGATAGATGGTAATTGAATACATTAACTAATCTATTTACGTAAAAACCGAGACTACTACAATTATTTTACGTATTTTAGGATTTTCAAATTTACAAAATTAAGATCATAAAACATATTAATATATTATGAACTTAAATATTTATTGAATAACAAAATAATTAAAAATGGGATTGAAAATTAAAACAATATGCATAAACAAAATAATTAAAAGTGGGATCCAAAATTAAAACAATATGCTTAAACAAAAGATTGGTATGCAGTCAGCGAAAATATGTCAAACTCGTCGATGTTTTTGCTCTCAGATCTCCAATTTGGGTAAGACGAGATTTTGTCGTGTAAATTCAAACGTAAGTTATCTTACTCATCAACTTGTTAATAATGAGGCTTTGTTGGGTTACATAATGCAAATGTGTAGCAAATACAATTACGGCCCCAACATGATATTATTGTTATTTTCTTACAGGCGAAAGCGTAGGAAAACAAAGAACAAGGAGGTGGGTTATACCAATAGTTAGTTTGTTTTTTTTGGAGCAAATATGTCTTTGATTATTATTATCATTACAAGCAACACATTTTTTTAAGTATTGATTTTGCATTATGACGTTAGAGCAATTTTTAATTATAATTTTGAAAAAAAATACATTTTTTCATAAAATTCCATGTCATTTAAAATGTGAAAATTGATTGAAACATATGTTTATGTTCCTCATCTCTTAATATATTAACAGAATTTTATCAATACTTGATATTTGTTGACATTGTTCGTTGAATGCTGATTCATATTCAAATTCAACCCTTTTTTCTTTTATACAAATCCAATGCATTCAAGAGCGATATCTTGTGGTGTATTAGGGAAAACAGACACACTATTAAGATTTGCTGGATCTAAAAATATTTTTACGGGAAATATTTGTGAATGTAAAATATTAAATTGAAGGTAATATTTGTGCACTTATAAGTTTTTTTTTTGTTGCGTCTTGTAAATGTTTAACAAATATAAGTTCGGCTGTAACATATTGTTATTATTCTCTCACAGATAAAGATGTCATATTATAGAAGAATAAACAAACAACGGATGGGTTTATACTAGATAATTAGATTTTTCTGGTGGGAAGTAAAGGAATTCTTAGTTATTATTATTGTAAACAACAATATTTTCTAAGTTTTGTTTTTGCATTATATTTAATTAGAGCAATTTTTTAATTAAGATTTAAGCTTATGGAATATCTTATAAGCAACGACCTCACCGTAGATAACATTATTGATGTCCCTTTTCACTTGATGCCCAAAGTTTCTCAAGGCCGACACTGTCTGGATTGACTGACAAGAAGCTAATTGAGATCAAAAATGTCCTGAAGATGGAATTTTTTTGCCTGAGATTAGATGATTTTAATTTGTACTACACTTACTTGATTTCTTTTATAGATTCTCAAGTAATAATCCAAAAGAAAAAAGAGGAAAGAAATGAAAAACCGAAAATTAAATTCGGTCAACTCAAACCTTACTACTAATTAAGGCACGTGCAACACACGGGCTAAAAACCTAGTCTACAGTTAAAACCCAAATATAGCTTACCTTTTTTAGCTATGAGAACTTTATGATTGTGGACGCTCTAAGTTAAACAAGTCACATAGGTTGTTATAACCTATGACCCGTACATCGCATATTCGTCGTATCTTTTGTACTGCACGTCCTTCGTATCTATTGCACGGCTTTATATCTCTCGTTTATCTTCACAAACCAACTCGTAGTGTTGAATGTTGCAGGAGTTCTAGTAATGGGGAACAAAGCCAGTAAACTAAGCAAAATGTTGTCAGGACGAAATAGAAGTAGTCATAAGCGTTTGCGAGGGCCTTTGCCATTGGTAAATAAAGGATGAATTCCGATAAGCGTTTTATGATCCATACGAAAGCGTTATATGAGGAGGAACTCATAAAGCTTCTTCATAAATCTTCTGGCGAATATGGATTTTGCAACGACAGAATCTTAAGAATTCCTTACTGAATTTTGTAACGACAGAATCTTAAGAATTCCTTACTATGCAACGGAGTTTGAAGAATCAATTATCAAACGAGGTAATGAACAAAAGATGTTAAGTGTTAAACTTATCCAATCACCATCATCGATCCGAATTCTCATAGTTCGATTTGTTCAATTGTATATGAATAAAGTTAATTGGTGTTTTTAATTGTGTTACTGTTTATAAATACTTTCTCCGTTTTAAAATACCTGTCCTCTATTCTATTTTCATCAGTTTTAAAATTGTGTCCAACTTCTGTTTATAGTCGTATTATCTCGATAAATTCTCAAATATACTTTTGGATCTTTTATACTCATAAACTTATTTTTGATGAGACCCAGTTTAAAATCTTAAATAATATGTGTATAATTAGGAAATAAATATGCAAATATCTTTCTTGCTTATACTTTATTCCTTTTAAAAAAAATATTTTTAACTACAATCTTTCCTTATTTTTAATTTTAGTAACAATATAACATTTAGCAGGGGTAATTTTGGGTATTACTCCGGTCTTCTTAATAATTTGACTTAGTCAAAGCGGATATATATTTTGAAACGGAGGGAGTAACTTTAGTGAAAGTTTTGAAAGCATTATAGTAATTCTAGACAAACAACCCAAAAACCCGATTCACCAAAGCTAGTAGGAGGCTCATTTTTGCACAGGTTGGGTATCACCTCGAATCAGAGGGACGGTTTTTGGATTGTGTTTTTTGGTTATTTGTTTAAAATTTTTGTACTCCCTCCGTACCACATATATAGGCGGAATATGTCAAAAAATCTCTTAGATTAAGAATTTTTTTTTTTATTTCATAAACATCTATTCTCTTTCCTGTTTTACCCTTTATCATATTTCCAATACTAAAACATTATCTTAATTGTGATGATACCTATTATCATAAATGAGGGTAACATGTGGAAAAACCCATCTTGAAATTAGAATTCCGCCTATCTAATGGGACTACCAAAATCTAAAACTCCGCCTTTATACGTGATACGAAGGGAGTACAACATTAGAGCAACTCCAGTGGGCGTTGGTATATTTATTAGTTGGCCTGTCCATGTGGATGAACAAACTAGCAAATATAACTAGTGGGACCCGTTTTTTATATAAACTAATACTCCATCCGTCCCAGTTTAGTTGCTTAAATAAGGTTTTTTTCTAGTCCCATAATACTTGCTTAAATTGATATTTTTTCATATAATTTTTAAACTTACCCTTGCACTTTATCTTGGAAATATAAGTTATTTTTTAAATATACTAATAACAATTAATGATTGAGAACTTTTATCAAGGGTATAAATGAAAAAAATTATACATCTCTTTATTCCTTAATGTGTGTACAAAACCCTATTTAAACAACTAAACTGGGACGGAGAGAGTATTATTTTTAAGTTCAAAAGGCTCAATTATTAAAATAATCTTATAAATCTGATAAATAAGACTCATTATATATATAATATAGTATAATAATCATTATACTAACTATTATAAATATAAAATAATTTTTTCTCGGTTTAACTTGAGTTGATCGACTCAACCTGAACAGCGATGAGCAGACCTTTAGATTTAAAGGGTTTACCAACTCATTTTTTGAGTGTATCCATCCCACTGTAGAGATATAATTGGCAAACTTGCCGATATATCCATCCCACTAAAGTTGCTACGACACCATGCAAAAGGTCATCATTTTCTATTGAAAAAGTCCAAGCCAAATTCTCCATATCGAGAAAAAAAAAAGTTATGAGAACTACAAATATTCAGAATTGGCTGTTTCTTGGTTTTTCAAAGAAAGTTATATCATACTTGACACCTGAATTTGACTTGCATTCAATCCGATTAAGATCGAAAGCCATTAGAAAGAGATAATATCTGAGTGTTGTTCAAACCATTTCATATCAGTTCCCCTTGAAGATAGTCACCCACTCACCTTCTTGTTATCATCGTTTTCCGTCTGCAAAATATGGTAGATTTCAGTTACCAGTACTTCCCGTTGGCAAGTATTGGGGGCTTGTTAGCTTGCTTATCCTTCTTCTACTATCTATGGATCTCAGTTATGAGGCCAAGAATTATGAAAACCAGAAGTAATGATCCCGACGATACGAAACTAACACCGATACCACCTCCTGAAGTTGGAGGTGCATGGCCCATCATAGGTCATCTTCCTCAACTAGTAGGATCTACACCTCTGTTCAAAATCCTTAGTAACATGTCTGACAAGTATGGAAGTATTTTCATGGTCCGGTTCGGTATGTACCCAACGCTAGTTGTGAGTAGTTGGGAGATGTCTAAAGAATGCTTCACTACCAACGACAAGTTCTGTTATAACGAGAGATCAAACGAGAACAATAATAGAAGAAAGAACACAGGGATTTACGTGGTTCACTAACTGTTGCGTTAGCTACCTCCACGGCAGAGAAACCAGAGTTTTATTACTGAGCAGAATACCAAAGATACTTTCTCTAGGTACAACGTATGCCTATATATAGGGCAAAAGGAATAAACCCTAATTCGACTAGAAAGCGGAAAACAATCCCAGTCATAATACATTACGTATACCGTTTAGGCGGGGGGCGCTGCCCCTCGGACTCCCCGTAGTATTCCGGCAAACAAATGATTCAAGGCATATCAACAAATCTCCACCTTGACTTGAATCCTCCCAGCAACAGAAACAAATGCACCATGACAGTGCCAGAACATTTCTCTGCCTCAGATGCCCCTAGACAGGGGCTCACACTATTGACTTGTGATATTGAGCAAGTCCAAACAATGTTGGAACTTGCTCTCAGGAACTGGCTTGGTGAACATGTCAGCAGGGTTATCAGCTGTCCCTACCTTCTTCACTTCAATTCTCTTCTCATTTCTCAGAAAATGATACCTGACATCAATGTGCTTTGTCTTCTCATGATGGACTTGATCTTTGGTTAAGCATATTGCACTCAAGCTGTCACAATACACTATAGCTTGATCCTGATGTAAGCCTAGATCATTAACCAGCCCCTTTAACCAAATTCCCTCCTTTGCAGCTTCTGTCAAGGCCATATACTCTGCCTCTGTAGTAGACAAAGTAACCGTAGGTTGTAGAGTTGCCTTCCAGCTTACAACAGAACCTCCAAGAGTGAACACATAACCAGTCATAGATCTCCTACTGTCCACATCTCCAGCATAATCAGAATCTGAGAAACCAGCCACTAAACATCGGGTATCGTTCCCATAACAGAGACCGACATCTGAGGTACCTCTAAGATACCTGAAAATCCTTTTAACAGCTTGCCAATGTTCCTTCCCAGGCTGAACCATAAACCGACTGACCATACTAACAGCAAATGCTAAGTCTGGTCGAGTGCAGACCATAGCATACATCAAACTTCCAACTGCGCTAGCATATGGAACTCGAGATATGTACTCTTTCTCCTTATAAGTCTGAACCGTGTACATTCCCAACTTGCTGTTAGATGCCATTGGAGTATCTATAGGCTTGGCTGAAGACATTCCAAATCTACTCAAAATCTTCTTGATGTACCCTTCCTGTGATAGGAATAGCTTTCTCTTCTTCCTATCCCTATAGATTTCTACTCCCAGAATTTTCCGAGCAGCACCCAGATCTTTCATCTCAAACTCAGCACTGAGAGACCCCTTCAGCTTCTGAATGTCTGACTTATTCTGAGCAGCGATCAACATATCATCAACGTATAGAACTAGATAAATACGTGAACAATTCTGCGTATCATTGTAGTACACACAACAATCATACGGACTCCTGTGATAGCCAAGATGCACCATATAACTATCAAATCGTTTATACCACTGCCTGGGGGACTGTTTTAGCCCATATAAGGACTTCTTTAGCTTGCAGACGTAATTTTCTTTACCTGGAACTTGGAATCCATCTGGCTGGCTCATGTATATTTCTTCTTCCAACTCTCCATGTAGGAAAGCTGTCTTCACATCTAGTTGCTCAAGTTCCAGATCCTGATGTGCAACTATGGCTAGTAGCACTCTGATGGAAGTGTGCCTGACCACTGGTGAGAAAATCTCGTTGTAGTCCACTCCCTCTCTCTGATTGAAACCTCTTGCAACCACTCGTGCTTTATACTTGACACCCTCTGCAGCTGACATTCCTTCCTTCTTTCTGAAAACCCACTTGCAAGTAATTACCTTTCTATCAGCAGGAAGTTTCACAAGCTCCCAAGTCCCATTTTTGATAAGAGACTCCATTTCTTCTACCATTGCGGCAAGCCATTGTGCTGACTCGTTTCCAGATACTGCAGCCTTGTAGGTGGACGGCTCGTGATCCTCCACCTCCTCGGCCACCTGCAATGCATAACCTACCAAATCGTCAAACCTGTACCTCGCTGGAGGTTTTATTCCAACCCTTCTAGGCCGGTCTGTAGCAATGCTCCGATGTTCAACTTCCTCTGGTGGTGCATTCTCAGACTCATCTGTATCTTGCTCTTCGGTAACTGATGGTGGTAGTTGGTCGTCAACCAACTTAGGTGCCTGATTCTCCTCTGGACTGAATTGCACCTCCACCTCCTTAACACCAACCTCATTTTCTGGTGCATCAGTGACCTTCTCTCTGGATGGCAGCATAGAATTTTCATCAAAAACTACACTTCTGCTCAGTATAATCTTATTGTCAGACCAGATCCTGTACCCTTTCACACCTGCACCATAGCCCATGAAAACTCCCTTCTTAGCTCTTGGCTCCAACTTCCCTTCATCTACATGATAATAAGAAGTACAGCCAAAGACCCTCAGTTTTGTATAATCGGCAGCTTTTCCAGTCCACACCTCATAAGGTGTTTTGCAGTCAATGCCTGTGTGTGGGCTCCGATTGATAAGATAGCAAGCTGTTGAAACCGCTTCTGCCCAGAACCGTCTAGCAAGACCTGCATTCGAAAGCATACACCTTGCTTTTGCTAAAAGCGTCTGATTCATTCTTTCTGCTACACCATTCTGCTGTGGTGTAGCCCTTACTGTGCGATGGCGAGCAATACCCTGATCTTTGCAGAAATCATCAAACTCAGATGAACAAAATTCTAGACCATTATCTGTTCGCAGCCTCTTGACCTTCTTCCCAACCTGATTTTCTAACAGAGTCTTCCACTCCTTGAACTTACTAAACGCCTCACTTTTATGTTTCATCATGAATATCCAAGTCATCCGGGAATAATCATCAATGATAGACAGAAAATACCTGTGACCGCCCAGAGACTCAACACGAGAGGGACCCCAGCAATCTGAATGGATATAGTCCAGCGTGCCTTTGGTCCGATGAACTGCCTTAGGAAACTTGCTGCGCTGTAGCTTCCCAAACACACAATGCTCACAGAACTCAAGGTTCTTGGTCTTATGACCCCCGAGAAGATTTTCCTTTGAAAGAATTTGCATTCCCCGTTCGCTCATATGAGCAAGCCTCATATGCCATAATCTGGTCATATCAGATCCCTGAATTTCAGTTGAAGCAACAACTGCAGAACCTGTGACTGTTGAACCCTGTAATACATACAAAGTTCCATGCTTGACACCCTTCAGAATCACATCAGAACCTTTGCAAACATGCAAACCTCCACCTTCACCTTTGAAACTGAAACCCTTGCTGTCTAGCAGACTCAAAGATATCAGATTCTTTGTCAAGAGTGGCACATGCCTGACTTCCTTCAATGTGCAGAGCCTCCCATCATGTGTCCTAAACCTGATTGAGCCGATTCCAACCACCTTGCAGACAGACCCGTTTGCCATAGAGACACTGCCCCCATCTTCACGGCTGTACGTAGTAAATAACTCTCTTTTGGGACATATATGGTAGGACGCCCCAGAGTCAAGGAACCACACATCAGACTGATGAGTGTAATCATCTGCTAGCAGAACAAAATCTCCCTCAGATGTGTTTCCACATTGAGCTACTGCTGCAGATCCAGAGTTATGTTCTTGTTGCTTCTTCTTTTTTAGGACATTCCCTCTTCCAATGACCTTTTTCCTTACATATGGCACAGACGTCATTTGGTAATTTATAGCCGAAATTTTTCTTTCCCTTCTTACCGTCCTTGCTTCCCTTTGCCATCAACCCGGAAGCCGGATTTTCTATACCTTTTCCAGCAGCCTTATGTCGCATCTCCCTGGTATGAAGAGACGACCTAACCTCTTCGAGCGTTATAGTATCCTTTCCGTGGATAAAAGACTCTCTAAAATTCTCATACGACGGAGGCAGAGACACCAGCAACATTAAGGCAGCATCCTCATCTTCCACCACCTCATCAATGTTACGCAATTCAAGCAGAATAGTATTAACTTGATCTAGGTGATCCCTAAGAGGTGTGCCTTCAGACATGCGCAGACTGAAAAGACGTTGCTTCAGCATCAACTTGTTGGTCAGCGATTTCGTCATGTAGAGGCTTTCCAACTTTAACCACAAAGCAGCGGCCTTTTCCTGATCTGCGACTTCAGTGATTACGTCGTCCGCAAGACACAACATAATCGTAGAGTGAGCCTTCTCTTCCATAGTCGCATACTCAGCGGTGGATGTATCTGCGCCCTTCTTATCTGAAGCTAACGGCAACCAAAGACCTTGTTGCTTCAACAAAGCCCGCATCTTGATTTGCCACAGACTAAAACTATTTCTCCCGGTAAACCTGTCGATCTTCATCATGGATCCGGACATCGTTCTCGGCGGAAATCGAACCTCGCTCTGATACCAATTTGTTATAACGAGAGATCAAACGAGAACAATAATAGAAGAAAGAACACAGGGATTTACGTGGTTCACTAACTGTTGCGTTAGCTACCTCCACGGCAGAGAAACCAGAGTTTTATTACTGAGCAGAATACCAAAGATACTTTCTCTAGGTACAACGTATGCCTATATATAGGGCAAAAGGAATAAACCCTAATTCGACTATCAACAAATGATTCAAGGCATATCAACAAGTTCCTTGCTGGTCGTCCATCTACTGCTTCTGGCAAGTACCTCGGTTATGGCTTTGCCATGGTTGGTTTCGCCTTTTATGGTCCTTACTGGCGTGAGAACCGTAAGATCCTTACTCTCCAATTATTCTCCCACAGGCATCTTGAGTTGTTCAAGCATGTCACGAATTCAGAGATCAAAAGCTGTATAAAAAAATTACAAGGTTGGATGAAAAGCCAAAACAAAAATCAAAACCAAATCAAGCATAATTCTGCAACTTCTGCATCGGTTAAAGTCGACATGACTTGAGTGTTTGGAGATCTAACCTTGAATATAGTGTTAAAGTTTGTTGTAGGAAAGGCTTTCTTCACGAAGAACAATGAAGATGAAGACTACACCAAGGATGACAATAGAAAAGAGAGAGAAGAGAGTCAAAAGCTTCACAAGACCATCTCAGAATTCCTCAGACTAGCAGGGGTTACAGTTGCATCTGATGCTATTCCATTCCTCGGGAGGCTGGATGTGGATGGCCAAAAGAAACACATGAGGAGGATAGCCAAGGAGATGGACTTGATTGCTGAAAGATGGCTTGAAGAGCATCGACAAAGAAAGAGACTGCGGACACTATCATACACAGCGGCAGACACAAATAATGACGAGAACGACTTCATGGACGTGTTGGTATCAGTTCTTGATGAAGAAAAGGATAATCTCTTTTTTGATTACAGTCGGGACACTTCCATCAAAGCCACCTGTCTGGTACGTTAACTCCTTTGCACCGCTTTGTCCTGAATATTAAACGAAAAATCAATTTTTATTACTAAAGACAGTGTGCTACTCCACTATAACAACAGCGTGCAGTGTCCACCCACATAAAAAATGATTCAGAACTTATACAGAATTATTAAGAAAATGCAAAAAGGTATTCATTCTCTGTTACCTGGAACCTGGAGTAATAAAAGTTAGCCTACCCAAAAATAAATTGATGGATGTTTAGCAAGGTCATACAGGAATCCACCATATCAACGAAGCAATGAATGATAACTAAGACTCGTTCTTCTCAGCATAGATTTACTTAAATCTCTTGATTAGACCTTATTTTGTGTTGCTAATTATGGGCCTCTAGTTAACTATACATATATGTTCATTTTCTAATGGTTCTCTTCTACTTACTAAAGAACTTCAACATAATTGCCATTTTGTTTAACATACACACTATTTTAACACCTTTCTATTTCTATATGATTTGCTGATCTTGCAGGCACTTATCTTAGCTGCCTCAGACACGACATCAGTGTCAATGAAATGGGCTCTCTCACTACTACTCACCAATCCTAGCGTCTTACGAAAGGCCCAGGAAGAGCTTGACACCGTAGTCGGCAAGGATCAAAACATACAGGAACATGACATCAATGACCTGGTCTACCTCCAAGCAATCATAAAGGAAACACTCCGGCTGTACCCTGCAGCCCCACTCTCCGTACCCCACGAGGATATCGAAGACTGCAATGTAGGTGGGTATAAAGTGAAAGCAGGCACACGTTTGTTGGTTAACCTGTGGAAACTGCATCGTGATCCTCGAGTGTGGTCAAACCCGTTGGAGTTTAAGCCAGAGAGGTTTCTTCCACAGCTCGATGGTGGTGCTGGTGGCAAAGTGGCAAATTTGGACCTTAAGGGTCAACATTTTGAGTACACACCGTTCGGATCAGGACGAAGGATGTGCCCAGGGATCAATTTAGCCATCCAGACACTTCAAATGTCACTAGCTTGCTGATAGACACATTTTAGTGTCTAAATTGCACCTTAATTTCTAGTGAGATAGTATTCGATTTTGTGTCTATTACGTGTTTTTGTAGGTACATTAGAAGAATAAAGATTTGTGGAAAAATTGGCTCAAAAAGTGTTAAAGGGACCCAGAAAAATGAATCAAGGCACCCACACTTTGGATTGGGGCACCCTTGGATCGGGCTGAGCTGGATCAGGCCAACTCAGCGGGTCAACTCGGCTGGATCGGGCTGACTCATCGGGACTCATCGGAGAAGCTGCTGGGTACGCTGTTCAACTAATTTTCGAGTTGTTTTCGGCTCCAAATTGTCCCACACGCTAGAAGATATCTCATACAAGTCATAACACGTGAATAGATAGCAAAGAATGCCGAGAAATCTGCTCGGGAATGTGATTTTGGCCGGAAAAAGGAATCACTCTTTGATTCGGATTTGGGAATATTCTAGAGTGTTTTGGAGAATTCTATTAGGTTTAGAACTCTCCCTAGGGTTTCTACAACCTATATAAACCAAGAGAAGCCAAGAAAAATCATCAGAAAAGCCTAGAGAAGAAATCAGAGATTTTCCGGTGAAGTTCCGTCACCGCCGATCACCTGCTGGTGCATCGCCGGCACTGTTCTTCATCAGCTTCATCGGAGAAGAAAGAGCAGCAACATCTGTATTCGTTCCTGTTCCACCGTTACAGCTCTGCTCCTGTTGCCTTAGCTTTTAAACCTTTGTTGCTTAGAACCCTTTCTGTAACAGCTGAACCCTGTTCTGTAACATTTATAACGTATCTGTTCAGCTGTAGCACCATTATTTCACCTTGTAATCAACTTTTTGAGCAATGAAAAGATCTTTTGAGCAAGTTTTCTTCACCATGAGCTAAGTCTATTTACTGGGATGATGGATAAGGTACTTTTCTCAATTTTATGTGATTTAATTATTTTCTAATAATTATTTATAATTCTTTTGTTATTAGAATTGCATAGTTTTAAATAGTGAAAACGGTTTTTCTTTCAACAGTTGTGCTTTTGCTTGATGGATTATGCTTGGTTAATTAATTTTGATAGTCCATGCTTGTGATTTATCTCTGTTTGTTAGCATAACAAAACCAATTTTGGCAATTACTTGCGCTTCAATTAATTTAAAAAGAATTATCTGATTAATCACATAGGTTGTTAGAATTACCTGATTCCTGATTCCTGGTCCTTTTAAAATTATTCAAAAATCATCTTTAGGTTATTTAGTCTTTTTCATACTCCTGAAATTTTCTAGAGTTAATTTAAATCATTATTTTTCTAAGATCATTACCTTTACAAGTTCGAGAAACGATCACCTTATTTACCACTACTTTCAAAACTACATCACTTGCCTACTTCATGCATTCGATTTCGACATATCAGCTGGACTAGCAATAGACATGGCTGAAGGTTCGGGTTAAACCATACCCAAAGTAACCCCACTCGAAGTTCACCTTCACCCACGTCTTCCCAGCACACTGTACTAGATATAGTAGCTTCCTACAATAGTCTTTAAGAATGTTTTCTGCTTTTCTTTGTTTCTGATAGCTATTTATTTGCTAAATAGAACTTCTTGGATCAGGTATTTCCTTTAATTTATGCCATTATCTTATTATGGTTAATCATCATGACTGCCTTTATCAACAATCCTATGTCAGCCCCGAAAAGATATCAGGTGCAACTAGATAACTAGATTAATTTGAGGCTTATTGCTTATAGGGTTTTCAATCATAACAAAGTAGAAAGTTAATATATAACGATTTTGTGAAAGTACTGTAAATTTCACAACATAAGAGATGGGAAAGTTGATCTCTGCCTCAAATTCAAAAGAAAATAATGCAAATTCTGACCCTATATATATATAGACAAAGACTGCAAAAAATTTTGGGAGAAAGGAAAAGGAAAATTTCAAGAGTAAGTCAGGAAGTAGTACCTTGGAAAGTTGAACATGGCTGTTACTCCTACCATATCAGTTTGTGAAAAGAGCCAGAAAACCCTCAAAACAGAAGCAAAGATGGACATACCAATCCATTTCATTTATCAGGATCCACACCAGATTTCCAAATCAGAGCAATTACACGAACTGTTACTGGACTCCATACACATTTAATTCAGTTAGATAATTGTAGTCATCCCCATCCAGCCAGGTAAACATATGAAACATGCAAAACATGTCCAGACTTCAATCAGCATTGGTCAGTTATTTCTGAGATCGCCGTTCATCGAATAGATTGCTTAATTACACAGCTTACCTATGGATTCCAGTTTTTCTATATGAAGCAGCACACTTGTCTGGTCTACTTGGATGTAACAATAAACAACGAGGAATCGAACTGATTGCTACTTGCAATTCCGTTAACAATTTTGTTTCCTACATATGTAGTTACCTTTTTATTACTAAGTCAAATAATCAATGGCTTACATTTATAGAGAATCAGGGATTACACGGGCATCTTTTCAACAATTGTGAATCAATTTCATGCTGAAATCCCATAGTTTCTTGGCTAATTCAGTATCTGTAGCTTGTGAGTTCGGTACTGAAATGTTGTTGTCCACAAAATACTCTCCACTTACACCTTTGACGTTCGGATGTAATGCAGCATAGCATGTCGTTGATGCTCCCTACAAAACCATGATCCACGGTAGCACGCATAAAAACTATAAGGTAACTAATATCACCAGACAAGTATTTGTATGAAGAAAACAACTGTTTAACATGATAAATGCACAATACCAACCTGCTTAACATTTTTCACCAAAAGTTTTTCAATAGTAGACCCGAAAGCCTTAGTTAACCAACCTACAAAAGCACATTTATTAATATCACTTGTGTGAAACCTAAAACTAGACAACAGAGACACAGCATATAGGCAGTTCGAATCCAACATCACAGATATGAGAAGTACAGGGGGTATAAATCTCTTAGTAATAATGGAATACATTGGAACTATTTATGGCAAAGTAACTTAGAAACTCCCTATTTCGATTCAGTATACAAAACAAGGTCATACAACGTACTTGATTTGAAGGCAAGTGCTTTTAAATTAGTACTGGACCGAGTTTATCATAATAGCATTATTACTGTTAAGAGTCTTTGGAACTCTTTAGTCAAGTATATTCATAAACCGAAGGGAGTTTTCCATTATTCCCCAATATAGAACAGTTTTTTCAGCCAAAAGTTCCTTAATTCAAACAGAAAACTGAAAGAGTGATTTACCAGAAACGATGCTACTATTATGCCAAAGATTTGTCACAATTGCTCCCGGATGAAGTGAATTTGCAGTTATTTCCACCCCATCTTCCTGTTAGTCAATGAAGAAACTTCCAAATGACTGTTGTTTCTACAAAAAATTTCTAAACATGTTTATGACCACAATATGCTTATAAGAAGAACAGTTTTCTTAGTAAGATAAGAATTTAGAAAGTTTAACATCTGTGAGAAACATGTACCTTTAAGCGTCTACTGAGCTCATTTGCATGCAATATATTTGCAAGTTTTGACTGCCCATATGCCCCAAACCTATTGTACCTGCAAGTTAGAGGTCCGACATTTGCAGTTTTAGTTCTATTCCCAATTATAAAGATTGTAAACCTCACAAGTCAGAAAAAAATCAAGAACAGACTAATTCATCAATTCCAAAAATAAAAATAAAAATCTATCCACTTTTTATGTTGGCGAGACAGTAACAAAATCTAAAATATAAGGAAGTCACATACCATGATTCATCATTAAGTCTACTGAAGCAGATCCCTTCTCTGTATGCCAACTTGTAACCTTCAGAAGAAACGTTGATTACTTTTCCTTCTATGTTACTTTGAGATGCAGTCCATTTCATGGTCTCCAACAAAAGATCAGTCAAAAGAAAATGACCTGCAAGAAACAAAAATATAAGTATATAGTTTTTCTGCATCAAAGTGACTTGGAGAAAAAGACAATGCATACTATGGCCTCCCCGGTATCAATCTCTATGAACAATATCTTTTCAGTAGAATTATCTTTATACCTACAGCCGAAATTCACAGCATACCTAAATAATTTGTTGCAAACTGAAGCTCTATCTTGTCAGGGGAAAGCTTGTAGGGACATATAACGCCCGCATTATTACTGCCAGAAAGAAGATAAAGATCATCCTAGCACTTATTAAGACAGCTAAAAAAGGCAATCAACACATGCCCGCATAAGCTTCACCTTTGGCAAATGTAAAACTGAAGCTGCTAAAGAATAGTGATAACAAAACAAATCAGATTCCCAAGTTTCTTACATAAGGATGTTCAGTGGAAGACTCGAGGCCTTGAATTCTGCAGCAAATTTTCTCACTGATGCCATAGAACTAAGATCTAACTCCAATACATATATTTTAGCGGAAGGTGTTTCCATTACTATTGTTTCTTTTACAGCCATACCTGCAGCCGTATTCCTCACAGCAATGACTACTTGAACTCCACGTATCGCAAGTACACGTGCAGTCTCAGCGCCAATACCATTTGATGATCCTGCCATAAAAGAAAAAAAGCTAGTTAAGTAGCTGACACAAATCACTTGTCTCATTCTATGGGTTCAGCAATATCACTATCTGCCACAAAAGCTTCACTATACTCTTAAATAGATCATCCCCCAAATTGATCCTTGAGTTTTTAACACGATAACCATAAAAATTCCTGGTTTTTTCATGGAACTACCTTAAACCCAAAATCAAATCCACCCCCACTAAAGGTGATCTGATCCCATTTATTACAAAATTAATCCCACTAACACTGGGAGAAACAAAAACAAATTCCATTGCAAACCCACATCCAAAAATAACAGTAATTTTACTTACACCTATCCCCAATTCCCCAAAGTAAGACAGAATTCAGCAATTGAATCATAAACAATCAAAACCCCATCAATCAATTTCAAGCAGTAAAAAAGACCCCACTTTTTCCTTTTTTAATGAAAGCAATACAAAGTAAAGAAGATGAAGATAAACAGTGAGCTCTACCTACCAGTAACAATAGCAGTAAGACCAGAGCCATCAATTCCATGAGTTACTTCTTCAGCTGTGTTATATGCTGAGAACCCAGATTGACCTCCTTTTCTACTAAACAGCCACATCAATCTTTCTCTCCAAAATTTCCAGAACCTAAAACAGGGATTCAGTTGAAGATTACAAGTTTGTTTCTGTAATGGTTTATACTAAGGGCACCACAGCTCATATGAACAAATATTACATTTTTTTATGTGGGCTTTGACCATTGTCTATTTTGACCTTTCTCATTTTGCTCCTAACAGTATTGCCAACTGGTATGAAATGGTCAATGCCTTCTACGGGAAATGCTTCTTTGTATCGGAACTATTTACATTGTCAGATTAGGGAAGGATGTTTCAGCGAAACATCGAACATCCTAATAATTATGTGAAGCGGTTCAGGGTTCAAGCGTTAAATGTCATGACCCGAATGTGACTGAATAGCAATTGGTGGAACTTTACATCAATGGCATGATACCAGTCTATCCTACTAGAGAATCTGCGCTTTCAAACATTCGCTGAGTTGCACGAAGCTGCCAAACGATTGACCACGACTGCACCTTCCCTGTTAGAGATGACATGACCTGTCAAGAATGAAGAAGCATGTGAAATTCACAGCAGTCGACGTCTTGCCTATGGGAAGTACAACTTCCAACCATCTGTGAGTACTATAACTGAAGGAGGAAACATGAAAGCTGCAACATTAGAGCAACCGCCCAAGCGTGCGGCACCAGCTCCAACTCCAGCACCACAGGTTTGACCACCTCGAAGAACTAACCAAGTAGTTGTAGCTCCACCGTCGGCTCGACGCCAACAACAACATCGAAGAGAAGCGCCAACCGTCACAAATTTTCCATTTATGATCGAAGAAGTAATTGAACTCCCGGAAGTATGGATATAGGATGACGCCATCAACCTACCTCCTATTCGACGTCCACCAACAAAGTAGGAAATGGCAGACCCCAACTATTGTCGTTTTCACAGGTTTGTTATTCATCCCAGTAGTGATCGCAATGGCTTGAAGCGGATATTCAAGGAAAAAATTGAATCAGGAGAATTGTACCTGAAGACTAAGGGAGTATACATAAATCCTCTTCCTGTCATGAGTTTTACCATCCTTTCAATCAAAAAGTTCAATCCCTGATGGAGCACATATGTGAGCTTCTCTACCTCTCGAAGACACAATGCAAAGACGCCTTCACCGCTCTCAACTATGTTGTGTCTAGAACACGATTATCTTTCCTGACAAAAATGAATTACATCCTAAATTTGCTCAGAAGAGTAAAAGCAAAGAAGAGTGTGGCTGGGGACTGCTCACCACCACTCGTCTCAAAGATACAGAATTTGGTGAGACACTAATTGCCTGTCAAGACACTCAGAGTTGTGGGAATTTCTCGTCATGAAGATGTCTACACTCCAACAACAATCAAAATCCCGAAGGAAGATCTATAAATGCATATGGTTACATCACTCTTGAAATAAAGATGAGTTCTGCTTACACCACAACCAAATTTTGTATAATCAAGCAAGATCCAGGTTACAACATGATCCTGGGACGCCCATGGATACACATCAACAAGATGGCAGCTCACCAGACATCTATAATAACACACTCGCCTCTTGTAGACAACTTTGTATTTCACAATGAAACTGTGGTGGAAAACCCTCTCTTGTATTCAGGTGAATTTCAAGATTTGATGACAACACAAACCAAACTTAATTTTTTTTACCTAATTTGATTATATTAAAAACATGCTAGATAAGTACATAATGGTAACAATAACAGATAATAGCCAACCAAGGGAGCATGAAGTTGTAGGATTCTTAAGTGTTGGACTAGCTCTCATGGACATTCAACTAGGGCAGAAGGAGTAAAAAATGTGGCATAAACTCAAGTTCCAAAGTTGGTTTCTTATAAAATTTCGAAATAAAATTTTGTTTATTTGTCAGAACTTTCGAGCTCAGTTTTCAATATATGAACCAGCTTTAGGTAAAAATTTAAAAGTTTTTTAGATACATATGATCTTCTCTAGTTTGAAGAATGATATCATTTACATAATTTAGTTTGGTAGTCAAAGATGATATGATCGTTTGAATGATATATCTCAAATCTGCAAAAGAGATTGAACGTTTGTTAAGACATATGTGGAGTATACGGAAATATTAATATTTCACGTAAAATTGCGTGTAAATATTAGCATTTCACGTATAAGTGGTTGTACATGTTAACATTTCATGTGGAGAATATGTATTACACGAATTTCATAATCCATATTTTTTTTCAATTATTTTTTTATTGTAGTGTTTGTTGTTTGTTGATCTTGTTTGAATTCAGATGTTTGAAGTTTTTTTATAAAAAAATTCTAAAAAGGAAAAGAAAATTCAAAATAGAATTTTTTTAAAATAAAATAAAATAAAAATAAAAATAAAAATAAAAATAAAAACTTAAAAGTAAAACTAAAACTAAAAATAAAAATAAAAATAAAACATTTAAATGGAAAATTAAATAAAATTTCCATAGCTCAAAACCCTCATAATTGGATCTTCCATGGGTTGGACGGTGAATAATAACGATGGATTGGATATGGGCAAATTTCTGTAAAGTGGTGGTTTTCTTTAAGGGCACACGCCGCACACCTCGCATAAGCATTTTTTCTGTGTTAATGTTATATACTGTACGCCAAACCGATAAGGGCGTATTACATAATTTTGGTGCTCAGTACGATGTCCTTGTGCGAGTGTCCTCAAAGAGCTTCTTAGAGTAATACCTATCCATGAAGATTCTCCAGTTTCTTTTCTTCCATATGCTACACACCATAGAGAACAAATGCATCATTTCACAAAGCCTTTGCTTTAGCGCGGTCCGGATTGGGCATATCCAACATATACATTCCTCTAACACTGCCGCTGGAAGCGACAATTGTACAACCATAATTTGCATTCTCAGATTATAGAGAAATGCAAAATCAAGATACTATATTGAATTGCAGTTGTTAAGATCTAAGCATCTTATAACCTCTGAACTTTGGAGGAGGGAGAATCCAAGAAGAACCATTGATGTAATTGATGTCCAAGTAAGGTTTTACTTCTGCATCTGTTAACATCTTTACGTATTTTACGCGTTCGGTCGGGGTTGCTCCTTGACCTTTGCACTTGTATTCTCCATAGTATACAGTCCTGCACCACCAAAACAAATTAGCAATTCAAACAGCAAAGTTGAAAAAAGTATCGAAAGCATTACTAGACAGAAGATTTGAGTATATACTTATCGGCTTCGAGGTTTCCTCGATCAGACCATCCTTCGGAACTAACAACAGTTCCCATGTCTGAGTAAATGAATACAACTTTTGCCCTTTCTTTCCATGCTCGTCCCAAATATGTCCTACTGTTGCCAGGACCTGAAACTAAGCAATGTACAAAAGCAAACCCGCTGTCGTCTTCTTCTTTTACTCTTGCTTGTGCTGTTGTAACTGCACCGTCAGGTGCCACCGATCTTAACTCAGTATTCTGCATTAAACATATACGAGTTTGCATAAATTATCCAGGTGCTCCAAGTATCCTGTCCCAACACAGGCATCATAACACATGTTCGGCGAAAGATGAACAAATGCTTAATTACCAAGTAGAGTGATTTTCCATCACCAAAGATGAAATCCACGGTTCCTTCGACATAACAGTCCTTGAAAAAATGATTGCCCCTGTCATCACATAGGGTGTCTTGGAAACCAATGAACTTGCAATTATAGAATGAAGCTTTGTCACCTGAAATTCTCATTGCTACTGCTTGAGCTCCCTTTCTAATTCCGAAATTTCGTTATTAATCGTTTCTAATTTTGATTGGTTCTTGGGTGTTTCCTACCCAAAACAGAAGTTTGTTAAAATGGTACAGTAATTTAGGCTAGAACTTGTAAACTTAGTCAAAAAATTGATTAATGCACCTCAAAAATGACATTGACAGCCATGAAGTAATCCGACGAGACGATTACAGAAGCACTATCAACAGTACCATACTGCGCAGCAGTGCTATCAAACGTAAGCTTCAGCATATGACGTTGTGATCCATAAAATGTGATAAAAGGTTTCGTCTGATCAACATTTATCTTCTCCTTTTAAATACCAGGACCTACCCGTATAATCACACGTCTATTATTTCCCGACGGTATACTATCTATAGCTTCAGTAATAGTATTGAATTGCCCCAATCGTTTTGACGTACTCTGATAACTAACACCTGGCTCTCTGCATCTACGACACTTTGTTCGAGTCCTCCTATGTCGTTTTTACGGACCTTAAATGTAGGGAAAAACTGAAATCCAGAATGTGTCCATTGTCTACTGATTTGGAACTGAAATAGGTTATGAATTAGTTAGGTTGCTTGAACTTGTTGGAGGTTTATTGGTAGAATTTTTTGTAACTGAAATCGGAAAGCTGTTTTATGGGTCAATGGGGGTGTATTACCACCAGGCTGACAATGTACTTATCCGATACCGACGCAGTTGCAATATACAAAGAAGACCAGAAACATTTTTCCACTTATTACCAGAAGGATAATGCGCACACATTATGCGCATTATTCAATATCCAAAAAAATAAAATAAATAGTACGTAATTCAGAAGGGACAGTTGACAGGGAAGCTGCCTGTTGTCCGTTTATGCACTCATACGATGTAATTCGATCTTTTTGCTACCAATCTAGCATAGTGTATGTGATAAATGAAAAAATGTACGAAAAATACTTTTCGTCAGACAACCTTGACAATGTAAGGGTACCTAAGAGATGCTAATATTAGCTTATTATGGGTAAACATCATCTGTATGCATAGGGTCAGGATATCATGTTTTAGCCCCTGAGTGTCTTTCAACATTCTGTCTGTAGGGATAAATTACAAGTTGGAATAATTGCATAGGCTATACGATATGTGCAATTATAATAGTTAGACCTACCTATTTAGAAGCTTTATTAGAATAACCACTTTTTCTCTTATGAAGTTTTGTTTTCTTCTTGTTTGGCAAATATATAGTGTACACGTTATTAGAGAAAGCGAACTGCGAACAAATGAAAGGGATCATAGCTCAAAATGTCTTTGTTTTTGATTAATTTTGTACATTAACATTTTATCTTGTGTTCACCAAAATCAATCAAAGAAAGACAAATTCTTGCAATTAGCAAGGTCATGATTCGTACATAGGCGATATAACAAGTGATCATGCGTCATTTTGTAGCCGTGGGTTACATTTTATTTGAGGTGAGGAGGAGGAAGAAGCCAAGCTGAAGCATTGATGTTATTGAGGTCCAAGAATGGTTTTGCTTCTGCTTCGGTTAATTTCTTGGCGTATTTTACTCGGCCAGATAAGTTTGATCCCGGACCTTTGTTCATGTACTCTCCATAATATACAGTCTTATCAACTGCTGTTTTCCCGTTATCACTCCAGCCTTCTGGATGGATGCAGGCTCCCATGTCTACGTAAAGGAATACGACTTTTCCCCAATCTCTCCATAATCTGCCTAAGTATGTTTTACCAGTGGTGACCCCAGAGATTGAACCATGTACAAATGCAAATCCAGTTTTGTCAGATTCTGACGTCCTTCCGTGCGCGGTTATAACTCCCCCTTTGTCCCAAACTGCTCGTATCTCCGTTTTCTGCATTATACACAATGAGCATAAGCTCGTATCTTATGACCATTTGGCAAAAGAATTTTAAGAGATAGAGAGATAGATATATATATATATACCAGATATACTGATTTGCCGTCGCCAAAAATGAAGTCAGCCATGCCTTCAATATAACAATCTTTGAAGAAGTGATTCCCATGTAAATCGCATAGAGTGTCTTGGAAACCTTTGAACCTGCAGTTGTAGAATGCAGCTTTGTCCCCAGCGATTGTCATTGCTACTGCTTGACCATCCATGGTTCCCATTGTTGGCATTGGCGATGAATTCTAAGAATGTACCAAATGAAAACAGAAGTTAGGCAAGAAAAACGTAATGCGGCTGGAAACCTCACCGTTATGAGCCAGAAAAACTCACCTCAAAGATGATATTCACAGCCATGAAGTATTCGGAATAAATTGTAACAGAACCACTGAAAACGGTACCATATTGTCTCGCGGTAGCATCAAACGTCAGCGTTGGCATATCGTTTGCATCTCCATATAATGTAACGAATGGTTGGTCTCTTTCTATTGTTATCTTTTCCTTATATATACCAGGACCAACCCAAACGATTGTACGTTGGTTGTTCGCTTTTGGGATCGACTTTATGGCATCAGTCACTGTTCTGAATTGGCCTGAACCATCTTTACGAACTTTGATTACAACTACATGATTCTCAGCTGTTACAAGAGCTGGATCAAGATTCGATATATCACCTCTACGATTTCTGACCGAGATGATATTTGCATGTGCCCAACTGTTCAAACTCGCTGGATCACTTGGGATAGGCGCTAATGAAAATGAGAAAACAGGAACTAAAAGACCAAGAAAAATGGTGTTTACAAATGCTGCAGGAACAATGCAATTCTTCATTTTTCTTGGTCTATTTTGTTCCAAATGTATGTAGGATTAATGTTTTTCGCAAGCTATTTATAAAGTGGAGAGACATAAGAAAAGATGTCGCCATTTTCGTGGGTGGTTTGTGTTTGTGATAATTATAAACTGATTTACTAAACTTGGATATGTAAGCTAGATTTTATGAGGTTGAGTTATTAGCCTCATATGTTCTTATTATAGGTTGTTGTTAATCAATTACAACAGAGTTCTCGTCGGAGATTGTCTAATAAGAACGTAAACCGTTTTAGTTACACATTAGCAGAACATGAGAAATTTGGACACAAGAAGTACAGGATGCAGAATTATAATGCTGCATTTAAACTATTGACCGCAGGAGGAGCTATAATCCATGTAGAACCTTTGACGTATTCGATGTCTAAGTATGGTTTTGCTTCTTGGTCTGTTAGCATTTTTGCAAATTTTACTCGTCCTGGTGCGCTCGCCCCTGGACCGGTACAATGGTATTCTGCAAAATACACAGTCCTACAGGAAGAAAAAAAAAGGTTTAAATTTTTTACGGAAATCATTGTCCGAAGTATGTAAGATTTTTGTACTTGTCAATTGGTATTTAAATGCATACTTATCGTTTTTAGTGTCCCTATGATTGTCCCATCCTTCAGGTTTCACAGAGTCGTCCATAGATGAGTACACGAAAATAGTCTTGGCATATGGCTTCCATGCCCTTCCCAGGACTGTATTACCAGCCCCACTACCTTGAACAGTAGAATGTACAAAGACATATCCTGTTTCATCTTCTTTTTCCCTTGCTTGTGCAGTGATCACTCCAGCCTTATCTTTAGATACCGAATGTAATGTCGTTTTCTACACCAAATGTTACATGAACATAGACATCGAACATTTTTAAGTTGTTAATGTACGTTGCACGAGTCGTATCAATGTATGTGAAGATGAGTTAAAGAGTTAGATAGAGAGACATACCAAATAGAGGGATGTACCACTTCCAAAGATGAAATCAGCTGTTCCTTCAATGAAACAGTCCTTGAAAAAATGCAATCCCCTATCATCACATATAGTGTCTTGGTACCCATAGAATTTACAATTGAAGAAAGAAGACTTCGTCCCTGAGACCCTTATTGCCACTGCTTGAGCTCCTTTCCTTTTTCCATCAGGCGGAGGCGATGAATTCTGAAATTTCAAAAACGTAATAACATAATCATCCCGGTTAGGCTACGCATCTTTCGTGGAACTGCACTTGGCTCAAGCCAACTGATGAGCTCCCACTGCCCCTGGCATATTGGGGGGCACTATAAGAATAGCGCGCGAATCTTAACATATAATAAATGTCGCAATATGCAACACTTTTGGGGTAAATTCATCCATCCAGTAGGGGAAAATTTGTGCATGACATAGAAAATTACTAGAGAAATGGTGTTTTAAAAGACTCATCACCTCAAAGACAATATTAACACCCATGAAATAATCCGACTCGGTAATGACACTTGCGCTATCGACCGTTCCATACTTGGCTGCATCACCATTAAATGAAAGCTTCGGCATATCATTAACCTTCTCCCCGTAAAATGTAACAAATGGTTTCGATCTTGGTACTTTGATCTTCTCAACATAAGTCCCAGGACCGATAACAATGATCGTTCTTTTAGTGTTCCGTTCAGGGATACTATTAACAGCTTCAGTTACAGTCTTGAATTGGCCTGAACCATCTTTTCTTACCCGTATTGTTACACGGCTTTTCTCTGCTTCTTTGATAGCAGGATCAAGTTCTGGATCGTTTGGACGTGCACTAAACGGAAGTATATTATTCGATTCCCATGTAGGTAGAGCAGCTGGATCTGATGGATATGGAGTTACCTTAATTGAAATCACTCCTGGGATTAGTAGAAGTAGATTAGAATGAAGAAACAACACTATTAGGAGGACACTGTTTTGTGCCATTTTCATTAGCTTAGTTTGTTTGAATTTTGTTTTCAAAACTATATATATCTATCTATATATATATATTTACTTAGATATTGAAATGTAGACCTAATTTTTTTTTTTTTGTAGAGATAAGAGGAGAATTCCATGTCCAAGTGACCAGGTCCAGTGGTTGCTGGTGGTTTGCATGTGCTATTTAAGTTTAGAATGCCCTATAATTGTATCCTTAATCATAGGTAGTCTGAAGCTGCTTTTAGAAAATTGTTTAACTCAAATTGTTTCTTCCACATGCAAAAGGGATGCCATATGGAGTTATTTTTTTCTTTGGGTTTTTGTTCTACTTTATAAAAATAAAAAAAATCAGAAGTTAGTTTGTGAACACAATTTCAGAATAATTTTTATAAATAAAAACTATTATTTAGTCCTAATATAAATAATATTGTGTTAGTTTGGTCCTGTTTACATGGTTAAATTGCTATTTGGTCCTTTTAAAAATATAAAATGTTGTTTGGTCCAAATATTACTGTTTGGTACTAGGGTGAACATTATCCACGTGAAATGATGTTATCATTTTCTAAATTAGTGTCAGAAATACCCTTTTCTCTTTCTTATTTCCCATCTCTTCTAAAAGTAAAAAAAAAATCTTAAAAATTAAATATTTCTAAAAAAAAGTAGAAAATTATGAGCAATTTTTTATGGAGTTTTTCTTTAACTACTAAGAAAAAGAGTTTGGTTGCTTGGTCCAAAGCTACTCTACCTAAATGCTGGGGGGTCTAGGGATCAAGAAATTACAGTTGGTGATCAAAGCTCTTCATGCCAAATGGATTTAGAGGTATGGCAGTGAAAAGCAAGCTCTTTGGAGAAGGATTATAAATCAAAAATTGAGGAGTAACTGATGCTCTTTTTCCTAACCAAACAAAGTTGTTTGTTTAAGCTTGTGGGCAGGAATTTTAAAGTCCAAGCTTTTTGTTCAAACTGGTACAACTTTGGTTCTAGGTGATGGGAGTGGTATTTACTTTTGGGAGGTTTTGTGGATAGGAGAGCAACCTTTAAAATCAGTTTTTCCAGGGTTATACAAACTTTCAAGAAGCAAAAATGCTGTGGTAAAAGATTTGGTATCTGCGGAAGGTGCTTGGGATTTGCAGTTTGCTAGATCACTGAATGAGAATGAAATCTTGGATGTGATACATTTACTTCAACTTATTGGTGAGCCTGGTACTACTCTTAATATGACTTTGGATGACAGGCACTGGATCTATGGAAATGGGAAAGGTTTTTCAGTGTCTAATGCTTATTCAGCAATGGAAACATGGCTTTCCTATGTTTCCACACAAACATTTGTGGAATCCTAAAATCCCCTTGAAAGTTTCTTTCTTGGTGTGGATTTTGTGTTATAATGAAGCTCCCCTTTGGATTCGTTGTTTTCTGCAGGTCTTGTTCAGGATGCCAATTGTCTTCTTTGTGGACAACATGCCGAGACTAATACTCATCTATTCTTACACTGTAAGACAACTGTTGAGCTTTGGTCTTATTTTTTGAGTAGCTTTGGAATTAGATGGGTCTTCTCAAGTGATGTTAAAAAGACTATACGGGAATGGAGCAACAAGAAAAGCAAGAATAGGCTTAAAAGGCTTTGGGGCTATTTGTCTTTTGCTGTTTGGCGGAGAATATGGGGAGAAAGAAACAACAGAATGTTTAACAATGTGACTACAAGTTCAAAGAAGATTATTATTGAGGTTAAGCCTTTGTTGTTTAATTTGGACTATTAACACTAATATCTTCTTGGGTTTTATATTGGGATGTTGTAATTCACACATCCATATAATGTCTTTTGGTTTCTTGTCACT
Source organism: Papaver californicum (assembly GCA_023531435.1). Lineage (NCBI taxonomy): Eukaryota > Viridiplantae > Streptophyta > Magnoliopsida > Ranunculales > Papaveraceae > Papaver > Papaver californicum. The sequence continues at coordinate 1,027,741 of JAJJMC010014238.1, read as the reverse complement.
CTTCTGGTGATAGGTTTCCTTCTTTTATAAATCTTGCCCTTTTCAGTCAAAAATTAGATTTTAACAAATTTTATATATTCGGAAAGTTCTTGACGAAATCTATAAAATGAGTGCCACTTTCACTATTTTTTGAAGCTTTAATTTTTATGTTATCGTTTAACTAAAGATAAACTATAAAATGAACTATTCACTACGAGTTCATTCTACCAAATGAACTACTAGAATTGACTGACATTGTAATGAACTAACTACGCGAGTTCATTTTACATCATGAACTACCATTACATGCTAGAATGAACCACTATTACGAATTCATTCTACAAAATGAACTGCTAGAATTGACGAATATTGTAATTAACTAACTTTGCGAGTTCATTTTACATCATGAACTACCATTACATACTAGAATGAACCACATTACGAGTTCATTTTACAAAATGAACTGCTAGATGAACTCCCATCAAGGGGTTCATTCTACAAAATGAACTGCTAGAAAGAATTACTATTGTAACGAACTAACTTTGCGAGTTCATTTTACATAATGAACTACCATTACATGCTACAATGAACTACCACTACGAGTTCATTCTACAAAATGAACTGCTTGAATAAACAACCATACTAGTTCATTCTACAAAATGAACTGCTATAATGAACTACCATTACGAGTTCATTCTACAAAATGAACTGCAGATTTGAACTACCAATATTACTAGTTCATTTTATAAAATGAAATGCTATAATGAACTACCATTAAGAATTCATTTTACAAAATGAACTGCTATAATAAACTACCAGCATTACGAGTTCATTCTACAAAATGAAATACTATAATGATTAATGAATTACCAATATCACGAGTTCATTCTACAAAATGAACTGCTAGAATGAACTACCAATATTGCGAGTTCATTCTCAAAACGAATTACTAGAAATGAACTACCATACTCTATAATGGTGTTCATTCTTGAATATGAACTACTATTATTAATACTGAAAAGATTAAATCTTCGAAAAATATTACAATTGGTACTCGTTGGATAAATCTCGTCAAGAGCTTTCCGAATGTATAAGATTTGTTAACTTTCGACTTATGATTTGAGAGATAATTATTTTTTAAGTTTTTTTTCTACATTTTAATAAAAGAGAAAAAAAAAGAAAAAAAAAGTTATTTTAGTTATTTTGACATTTTTCAAATAAATAAGAACCAAACTAAACTTTTTTAGTTATCACTGAACCAAACCAAATTTTTTCCTTTTTAGAAACAGAAAAATTAGATAACTTCTGCTTCTGGTATCCAAATAACCTATTACCAATTAAAAGGATGTAAACAATATATTATTTTCTGTATGATTATGTTTAGGGGCCGAGCCATCCTATGGTTTGGGGGTGGAATGGTTAATATGTCCCATGACATTTAGATAGAGGTGTAAAACGTGTCGTGCTTTGCTGACACAACATACGATGAAACGTGGTTAGTACGTTGTGTATCGTATTTTATGGTGCATGAATTTAAGGCGTGCTATACCATGTTGTGCTTTTTGGTCAAAAACAAATCACAACATGGTGCACGAGCACAACACACGAATAACCGTGTTGTGCTGTGTCGCCAGACTTATTTTTATGTTTTTCGATTACAATATTTATCAGGTATTTGCATAATGAATAATTTATTAAATTTTTGAGATAATTATAATAAATTTAGTAAAACTAATTAAAATTCTACATATAATACTATTATAATATTATAAAATTTTATTCTTGAAAATAAGCATGTGTCTGATTTTACATGAAACCAATCACAACATTAATTATTTTACCATGAACTTCAATCACATTATTTTACCATCATTAATTATTTTACATGAAGTTAATCTTAATACCAATTACAACATTCAATTTTATATTAAAATTTTTATTAATTAATAAATTTAGATATTAAAATTAGTCAGCATAAAAAATATGGTCAATTTTTTTTTAAATAAAGATTTATTGTGAAACATACATCAAATATTTTGGTATATAACTGTATCATGTTTTTTGCGTTATATATATACCGTGTTTTATCCATGTAATGGCGTGCTTACTCGTGTTGTGTGCTACCGTATGCTATGTCGTGTGTTTATCCGTGTTGTATATTGTGCGTGCTAGTGTGCCAAATAGCCAAATACAACATGACACATTAAGCTATAGTGTGTGCCCTTATCATGTCTGGTCAGTGGCGGACCTAGTGGGGTCTATGAACCCACTCTATTTTGTCTATGAGAGTAATATTTGATGGTAAGTGATAAGATGATCCCACTCAAATCTAGGTATTTTTCCAATTTGACCCCAACCAAACAAAGGTCTGCCACTGTCTGGTCATGTATTGTGTCGTGTTCAAATTTTAATGTGCTGTAAATTTATAAACGTGCTGGTATATCACACTTTACACCTTTAACAGGTCCAAAAGGATTCTTCTTCAATTTTTGATTTTTTTTTGGGAGTATTTTTTTCGTTTTTTCTTTTCACATATTTGACCGGACTCCGGCAAAAAGTATTTTCCGTTATAAATTTGTTTGAAAGCATGGTAGAAAAAATCTTGAGAAGAAAAGAGATACGGTAAGGTATACAAACTGTATGTATAAACCTTTATAAAATAAAATAAAAAACAAAAAAGTATTTATACACAACACATGCAGAAGACACATACATATACACACATAAGTTATTCAATAACAGGAAAAAAAGAAATGTTAGCCTTTTAACCGACACCACTATCTGCTTATCCTGCACTGCATCAGTATCTATGGAAACTATCACAGAGATGGTACATAGATGTGTGAAACTGACTGATTAGCGCTCGAGGAAGAGACCCGGGTATGCTTGTTTGTGAGCCGAAGCAGCAAGCTCAAGTGATAAAATGAAAGATGACTTCCCCGCTTCTCTCAGAAACTGAACATCACCATCCATTAGCCTCAACAACCTCCGGCTCACCACCAGGCAAATCCCCTCATCCGAAACCATGGGTGGTGGTTGTGGAGTATCTGTCTCATGGCTAGTAGTGTAGTTTTCAAACATCTCACTCAGCAGCTCTTCAGGTACCCCATCTCCCAAATGTGTGATTCTTTCAAAAGGTAAAACTTAAAAGTATGAGAACTTCAAAGCGAAATTGCAGAGATATACAAATAAGAATTTAGTGCATCCCTTCATATGCATCATGCAAATTAATAGCTAAATTTTAATCCACGTATTCATTAGGCAATGGAGAACGAATTAGAGTGCTGGCTTGATGCGATATTAGAGTGAGTGAGGCCAGTAACTTTCTACTTATTTCAGTAACTAGGGAGCGATTTAAAGTAAAGCAAATACGGAGAAAATAACAAATAGGTGTGTGACAATTTTAATACCTGAGCTCTAGATGAGCAAGATGAAGCCTTTCTCCCGGTGTATCTTTGGTCAAACTGACAGCAATCTCTACCTCACCACCATTTGGAGTGTAGTTCACAGAAACCAATAGGAAATCAGCCAGGATCTGTTGAAGCCTTACACTGTCTCCGTAGAGTCTTTCAGCCATGATCTCCTCCGATGTACTATGAGTAAGGCGGATACCTTTTCCACTGCTCTTAATCATAACTTGACTTATGGCAGTAAGCAACACTTCTTGCAGAGTGAAGTCAACCTTTTCCAAATCCAAATAACTGTTGATAGCAGTGAAACAAAAGTAGTATCAGACTTACGGAAATCAAAGGTAAGCAATAGAGCATTGTTATACTAAGCGCTCTAACTTAATTTAAGTTGAAGCTTCTAAATGAACTCTTGAAGTGAGAGGTCAACCACATACTAACAATTCAGAAACCTACACATCAAGGTTGAAGGAAATGTAACAGAATAGTGTCAACTGTGCAATAAAATACATGACATAAGTTTGAGTCTCTCACTTACCCATCCATGATGCTCTCAAGATTAGTGTCGTCAAGAACTTTACTCAGTTGGTGTTGACAATGCATACTGGTATGCAAAAGTTGCTTCTGTTCATCATCCAATTCAGTCCCTTCCATCATTTTCTTGGAAAAGATAATCCCAGAGAGAGGATTTCTTATCTGTTTCTTTATATAAGTCAACTCCTTCACTGTTTTAATTGCAGTTTGTTCGGAAATACGTTGAACATGAAGTGCTTGTTGCAGATCTTGACTAGCAGTCTGCAGGAAGCAAAAGAGTCCAGTTACAGTACCCTCTGCGTCCATTTTCTTGGTAACGGAGACCAAGCAATCCAAATACTTCCCATTTCGCGCCAAAAACCCAAATTGAACTCTCTCGGCTTCTTCTCCCATCATTGCGTTATTCAATACGACCCCGAAGTTCACAAATGCCTCCTGGTTCTTGAGACGACAGCATCCCATATGGTTACCGAAAACCTCTCCTAGTAGCATCTTACCAATCACTTCAGACCGGCTCCACCCAGTTAACTTGGTCATCGCTGGATTCCACTCAGAGCACCATCCAGATTCATCTGTACCAAATATAGGGGGTATTAGTGCACTTGGATTATGCACAATTGTTTTATAATCTCCTTCTATCCGAGTGAACTTGTCCATGGCCGTCTTTTGAGTGGTCATATCTTGTGCCACAAAACAAACTCCGACAACATTCTCCCGAATATCTTTGCTCGCGCAAGCGTTCACAAGTAAGCTGACGGGCCCGTTATGTTTTCGAGAACCGTGAGTTTTCATCTCAAAATGAAAATTTTGCTCTTCTTTACCTGATCAACGATGACGGTGTAAGAGATTAGTCATATTAATAACACCGCCAAACTATGAAAAACAAGGGCTAGGAGAAAAAAATAAATAAGTAGAGATACCCTGTAGAGCCAAGTGCAACATCTTCTTGACCGTAATAACCGAAGAATCTTCCACAAGTGTGAGCAAATGCTGCCCAATGACTTGATCAACAGGCAGACCAGTCAAATCAGCAATTTTTGTATTCCACCCGTTAATGAGTCCATCAGCATCAACAGCCAAGATCGGCACCGTGGCAGTCTCCATCAAACGGACCAGATCGTTTGTCACCGCCCCCAAATTCTCCATCCCTTCAAGTTTAAGATAATTGAGCTTCAAATGGATTAACACAATATGATTTTCATCCTTGGCATCCATCTCATTGAAAGCATTCCTGAGGATAAGCTGCAAAGAGTGGATCGCATCCATCTCAAAATGACTCCAAGGTGCACTCCTCGTCTTAACCACTTGAAGGAATGCCTTGAATGAAGATCTAGGGTGCATTTTTCTCTCATCATCCTTCTCGTCTGGATTGTGCTTAGCGCCACCCCATCGAATCTCTGCAGCAGTGTGAGATCGGAACCAGAAAAGCAAATCTTTTGAGGTTATCCTCACAGCAGCCATCCCGCAAACTGTGTCACCAAGTGTGAGAGCCCCGGGATATCCCGCATCGTATAAACTATCTGTACTCAAACCTGTGGAGTCCGCGTGATACTCGGATAGCCAAGAGGCAATATCGCGTATCTGGAAATCACTCGGTGTTATTCCAAGACGCCAGATTTTATTTTTGTAATATAGTGCAGCTCCATTACATTTTACAAGGTCCATTATATTAGGATTCTGTGATATAATACCCAAAGGTGCATCTCTCATCAACATATCACACAAGAGTGTCTGTGTACGTAAAATGTTCTTTTCGACTATCTGATTTTCTAATTCAAACTCCTTGCTAACATGGATGGAAAATACTTGAGTTAGAAACTCACAGGCATACCTTAAAGGAAAAGGAACAAATCTTGGAGTTTGGTGGTGACACACGACGAGTCCCCAAAGCCTTTTCTGCTTTTCTGGTGGTGCAGAACCAGAACCACTTTGGTTTTCCTCATCACCGTCATTGATTACAACCGCCATAACCAGAGACGCACCTGAACCCATGTTTTTCATGTATTGCAAGTGGCAACTATGTGGAGCTCGAAGTGTCGAACCACACAAGGTGAGATCGAATGGTAATTTATCATCCTGGATGACCTTAACATGCTTGGCCTGGATATCACATATCATATGGATTCTGTTCTCCAAGAACAAAAATCGAGCAGCTTGAGGAATGTCTGTGGCTGGATAATGCAAACCCAAGTAAGATTCAAGACCAGGTTTCGTAACCTCAGAGACGAACTCACCATGATCATCCTCGTGAAACTTATAAACCATCACTCTATCATAACCAGTGAGCTCAAACACTTCCTGAACCATCGTATCACGCAGCCTTTCCATACTCCCACTGGGTAGAGACTGCAACCTTGCAATCGCTTTGGCGGCAAGCTTGTAAGACTGTAGTGCACCAGAAGCAGTCATGGGAACTTCATAAGGCTTTACCGGCTCGAAATCGATAATCAAGCTACCGGTGACTCTATGCAGAATCGCATAGAAGGGCTCTCCAGAAGTCTTACAGTGAATTAAGATTGGATTCAGTAACGAAACCTCCCCCAACCGCAAAGCCTTGTGAAGTGCAGAAGCACTTGATGACGTGAAAATGGTTGTAAGATCAGTACCAATGCCAAGAGCAGGATTATCACCGACATCACTTGGGACAGCTTGACTAACCATGGTTAACATTTCAGGTGCATTTTCACTGTAAGCAATAACTTTTAATGTTTTTTCATCTAGGGCTAATAAACAACCAAAGGGTTGAAATAATTTTAATTTCTGGATTTGATGGAGGTATGCAGTAGTAGTAACTTTATCAGACCTAGGTGGTGGTGGTTGGTTTGGATCAGGTGTAGATTGATTAGAGGTGAGAGTAACTGATCTAGAGTAATCAAAAGAAGTACCTCCGGATTCCTCATACTCAGAATGGAGCTTAGCATCTATTGTGGTCTGAGCTATGATCCTAGTATTATGTTTCGATCTGCTCGAAGATGACTGAATTGGCCTAGACGAAGACATCTCCAAATTCTATCTCTTTACTCTATTCCAAAGATTACAACAACAAGAAACAAAGAAGAAGCACACAAATTTCTATATAAGTGACTTAAGGATTAAAAAGCTTAGGATATGAAAATCTAAGGTAATCTCACGATGAGAAACTGTACAAAAAGAAAAATTTTGAGAGAAAGGAAGAAAATTTATATGATCCCAAAGCTCTCTTTAGATAAGCTTCTTCTTCTTCTTCCACTAGCAAAGCGCCATAGAATTATATATAGACATATGTACACAGAGAGAGTAGATGAGCATAAGCCTTACCAAGTAAATGAATCCGTCTGCTAGCTAGCTGCTGATGGAGGAGGAAGAATTTTGGAAGCTTACCAAATAGGGAATATGAATAGGATCATATCTGGCCAGCACAAACAAAGCACACCCCCAAATATGAACTGCATTTGGATTTCACGTGAAGAACATAATCCTTTTTAATTAACCATATGAACATCTCTACGTCATCTGTTTTTCTGTCAGACAAAGGGATTTTTTGTCTGCATCCCCCCCATATTATATATCAAACTCAAAACCCAAAGAATTAACATTTTAATGATTTTGTTCTACACTTTGAACATGATTAGCTAAACGAAAATGATTTTTAAACAGCCTTTCACGGCTAGCCTTTACGGACAGCTGCTGATGTGTCAGCCATCTGGACTACAAGACAACTAAAAATTCAAACTTCTGGTTCTGTTGACTAAAGAGAATTATTTAATTAAAAATAATTATCATCTCTCTCTATTGTTCTTAGAACTGAAAATAGATTTAATACCGTATGTCTCTCGCTCTCAATCTCATTCATTTTTCAAATCCAAAGCGATCCCTCTTCCTTCTTCTCTTTCGTCTTTTAAGAAACTGTAAATCACAAGTACAATCATACCCAATGGTGACAGTGAAGTATGTGCAACGGTAAATCACAAGTACCATCATACAAAATGAAACAAATTCGACTTAATAGAAATCTCTAATTCTCCATAGACTACTCTGTTGAGTTTGTTTATGTTCAAACTTCAAATGACCTTACAAGTTCTTGTTGTTCTGTAATTGGATAATAAAGATTAGTGATATAGGTTCACAGTAAAATTGTATTAAAAAAGAAAATTCAGGCTTTTCTAAATCAATTCAAATTCTAAATGTCCATTAGATATTTGGTAAAATCAGAACAAAACCCATTTCTATTCAAGTGATATTAGACAATCCTGCGTATTTAAGTATAAGAAATCAATAATTTGAATTTAACTATATGAAGTGATCTTTCTTTTTGGAGGAAAATAGTTCATTTAAGGTGGTTCTCCATTTCTCCAGTAAAACTTCTTAAACAGATCCATACTAGCTTGTAGCGTTTTTAAGATCTTACCTGATATTTCACTTTTGACTACTGATTATCGTAGTAAACAAAAGCTGAAAGGAGTATCTCGGGTTCATAATTTATACTCGCAAAGAGAGAAAAATGGATCAAAAAATGAAAGATAGTTTCCGATCAAACTAAGAATGATAGAAAAACCAGATTTAATTGAATAAATTTATTCGTTTTTGAGATACCAAAGTCAACAAAATCATGGTTTGAATTTTTCGCTTTGTGTTTTATGTTCACGTGGCTCACACATCATCAGCTGTCCCTAAAGGCTGGCTAGGAAGGCTGTTCAAATAGCACGGTTGTTAGCTAAAAATTGCATTTCAGAACAGTTGAAAGCCATCGCAATATGGGCACCCTTGGAACCATAACCCCATTGTTGTAAAAATCATGGACAAGTTCAGAGAATTGAGCGAAAAAAATTTAATCAATTGCAACAAGAGCTTAGAGTTCAACTAAATTTACAACCTATATCGGAATATGATGATGTATCATGAACAATAGAAACTTGTAAGCAAGAAAAGAGAGTACCTGCAATGCATAGAGACTCCCATTGTTCGATTCCTTCCTTCTCATGGTTTCCCTGCCATCATTCATTCCACACAAATACATAATTATTATAGAATTATGCGTTTTCAATACTTAAAAAGATATTAGATTCAAAAATTAAACCTAAAACCCAAAATTGAGCAAAATCAAAACCCCTAAATTGGAGAGAAAAGAAAAAATATACCTAAAAACCAGCAATTAGGAGTTCCTGTGAAACCAAAGGAGAAGAATTATAGAGCTACAGATACAATGTTCCAGCAAAATGGTTCGTTTTGCTGTGAACTTTTTGACGAGATAGGGAGATGACAAATACAATGTTGGGGACAGACAGGCTTGAATTTGAAGTATATAACGTTTTTTCTGAGGACCATTCCTCCAATTTTCTGGTTCAAAAATATCATAGGATTTCATATTTTTCTGCCAAACTACCAACAACACTTTTAAATTTTATATTAGAATTATAATTTTTTTTAACATAATATTAACAGTGTTCGAACTTTAAAAAAAAAGAATCATGGACATATATAAAACAAATTTAGTCTCTTTCATTTTTCTCCATCGATGTGAAAACTCTGAAACTTTTATATAATATGGGACGGAAGGATATGTCATTATGAAATAAAATTAAACACCCGTTATATATATTTTTTGATTAATAACCAAAATACCCTTATTTTATTTTAATTATTTATATTAGTTTAATATTTATTTTTTATTAAGTTTAATTCGGCTAGTTTTTTTTCCTAGCCGAATTCAGTTGGTTTATCATATTTAAAAACAACATAGAGGTTTGGCTAGGATTTTTTTTCGTAGCAGAATCTAGTTTTTTTTTTCTTAGTTAAATTTATGGGTTGTTCATTTTTTAAGAGAAACACAAAAGTTCGGTAGGTTTTATATTTTTCTTCCCAGTCTAATCTAGTTTTTTCTTTTTCTAACCGAATTCAATGGGTTGCTCATATATTAAAAACAACATAAAGATTTGGCTACGCTTTATTTATTTATTCTTAGCCGAACCTCGAGTTTGACTAGATTTTTTTTTCTTTGTTCTAGCCAAATTCAATAGGTCGTTTATATGTAAAAAACAACAACATAAAGGTTCAGCTAGATTTTTTTTTCTCCTAGCTAAATCCTATATAATAAAAAAAAGCCAAATTTTTTTTAAAAATATTTAAATTTAAATATTTATTTAATTGAAAGATAACTTAATCATTTTCTACCGTTAGGATACCCCTTAACTTTATAGGTCTAAACACATAATGGTCCTTTAAAAATTCCATGTTCCCCAAAAAATCTTCTTGAAATATATTTTGGGAGTGCAGACAAAAAAGCCCAAAAAAACAACAAAAGTTATCATTAGGATGAGTCTTATGAAGATTGGCCTTCACAAGACCTTCACAAACTCAACCACGTCAGCTATGAAGGATACCTAGTTCTTAGGGGTGAGTAAAACAATTAGATTCGTAGATTTTATCCGACCAATCCGTATTTTAGTGGATGAACACCTAATCCGTCTTTCGGTGGATTGGATTTGTATGAATTTTTGAAACCCGTTGTTTTCACAAATTGAACATGGGTAGAACATCAGTCATCCGTTGGACGCCCGACTCGAAGAATTATGTTGGTATTACACATACATGCGAAGATTATTATAGGAAAATGGTAAATAATATATATATAGTTTCCTATGGATTAGGTTTAGTATTTTCTTTTGAGAAAATATTATTTCCTGAGAATAGGGTGTTAAAGAATAAGATTTTAAATTTATGTCCAGTTGCATATCATTAAGGTGTGACGTTGGATAAAACAATCGAGACTTATCTTACACGGTGGGGGATTGAGAAGATATTGTTGACAACGTATCGGGTAATAAAGGTAGGAAAGCAATAATTTTAGAAGGAAAGCACATACATCTGAGATGTGCAGCAGATGTCCTTGTCTTAGTAATTACAGATGGTATGAATTTATATAATGAATTTATTAGTAAGATATATACAGCAGTTAAGTTTGTAAGAGGCACGCTAGATTAAAAAAATTTTAAGACAAGTTCGAGTGGTTTCGACGGCACGTAGTTTGCTGAGCTTCACACCGTGGTGAACGCATTATAGGATCATCCAGAAGCTTAGTAGTTAAATGTCATTGTATTGGTAGTGCCGAGGCAGGTACATTATGCAAGAAATGCGTAAAGATTTATGTTTGAGTGCAACCTAATTAAAGAGGATCGAGACACACATGAGAAACTAATTTATCCCCTTGTGAAAGGGGACATCGTAAACAAGTGCTCTTGCGGTTCATTATTCACCGTTTTGTTTAAGGTTTTCTCGTCTTGTTTAATCGCAAGTAGTTTTACAGACCTGTAAGAGTATAAAATCTTTAACAACACGTGTTCAAGAATTACGGAGGACTACCAGAATATGATGAAACGAAAAACACTGAATTAAAACTCATTAGATGAGTATTGAATCTCGATCACAGATACTCACATTACGTGAAGGACACGTAAGTTATGGGAAAAACATGTCATGTCATACGAAACTGACACTTTCATTGCATGAAAGACACATAAGTTACGGGAAAAGCATGATGCAATATACGGAACTAACAAACATTAATGCATGATGGACACGTTTCAGTCATACATGTTGCGGAACAAAAATAACTAAAGCATAATAAGTTATTATCATTGACCACGTGTCAGACATGCCATAATTCTGAAAATAGCTGGAATATTCATTTAAATTCAAATACAATAACTTGAGTACAAGCCCGCAACAAAGTTGCGGGTTATCAAAAGAGGAGCTAAGAAAAGTAAGAAGAACGCATGGCAAGCTTTGCGGAAAATGCAAATAAGAGTGCGGGACAAATTTCATTTCAAAGTCTGGATAAGAACAAATAGGTGGAAAGAAAGAAGAGGGTGACCCATGAAATTTACTATAAATACCAAGTTCCAAAACAAAAAGAGGGGAAGGAAAAAATTGGAAAGAAAGAGTATCAGAGAAAAGAGACTAGGTAAAAAGTATGTAGATCAATTATATTCAAAGTATAAACCATTCTTTGATTAATAAAAAAAAATTATATATATATATATATATATATATATATATATATATATATATATAT
>JAJJMC010014238.1:973067-1015761 GCA_023531435.1 Papaver californicum | reverse complement strand
TATATATATATATATATATATATATATATATATATATATATATATATTTTCTAATGCATAATTCAATTAAATTTCAGCAGTCAATTCTATTTTAATTTTTTTGTACTAAATCTGTATCTGTTTATTAGTACTTTGGTTATTGAATCATCATTTGTATAACGTGGTTGTGGATACCATATTTTTGGTAATCACAATCTGACGTTAGAAACAAGCACAAGTAAAAAATTTATTCTACCTGCTCAACTCTGCTTTTTTAAAAAGAATTTTAGTTATAAAACCCCATTTTTGACATCTCTAATTAAAGGTTCTTTTATCTTCAATTGACATTTCCAAATCCAGCATATAATTACTCTTTGAATTTTTAATTATTGTCCATTTTGATTTAACCTTTTTAATTGCTACTTTACATCAATACTATGATTATTTCGGATGTGTTCTTAACCAAGGATTTGAGAGACTTTGCTCATGAATTTCAATAAAAGCAAGATTTTTTCTATTAATCAAATTATTTCATATATATTACGAATGTCAAAATTTTATGAAACATTGATCTCATTATCTGAAGTTTTACTAGAATATCAACAAAGAAAATTTCTACAACAACACCAGATTAAGCAAAGAAGTTATTATCACATCACAAGAGAAATTAGATAAATGGAGACTGGAAAAGAAATTGTGGAAGAATCCCAAGGACCGCAACCCCTAGATCGCACGATACAAAGCAGAAACAAAGATACTGAAATTGCAGATACAACTCCTTTGCAAATGAATGAAACAAGGAATCAATTACAAGGTACAAACGGAGTAGAGCAATTACAGAGACGGCAAGATGAAACGATAGAGCCAAACATCCAAATTAACCAATCAATTTATAGTAACAGAGCCATCCAACAACCCCATGAAGAAGCACCACAAAATAAGACTGATCCAATCAACCAATTATTTGAAGAATAAAATAAAATGCGTAAGGCTCAAAAGACTTATGCAGAAAAAATTGCTCTCCTGACACAAGAAAACCAGATGCTTAGGCATAAAGCCCAACTGGATGCGGAAGCATCTGTTTCAAAATTACAGGGGCAAGAGGTAAATTCAACAAGATCTACTGAAAACAAAACGAGGATCAATAGAGATCAAAGGGTGATGATAGTTGAACCAGCAAATGATACATATGATTATCCAAAACAAAACAGGATTAATCAGCGTTATGAGCCCGATAGACCAGATTTTGATGACTCATAACCGTAGAACAACAGGTGGAACAAATATGTGGATGATTTAGAAGAAATGAGAGAAGAAATAAAAACTTTGAAAAACAAACAAGAACGAGGACGTCTAGAGGAAGTACTGAAAGAAGTAGTAGAACACCATTGGCGCCTCACCTAGCACTTGCCTCTATCCCGCACAAATGTACTCTCCCCATCTTCGAATGTTATGATGGAACTAAGGATCCCACAACTCATTTAAAATATTAAAACCGCAGTATGCACGCTGGGAGCAAACTGATGTTGTCATGTGCCGATATTTTCCATCCAGTTTGAAGGGATCTGCTTTAACATGGTTCGAAAAATTTACCAAAAGGAACAATACATTCATATAAACAATTGACCCGAAAATTCTTAGAGACTTACATGTACAACAAACCCGCAAATGCTGGAATGGATAAATTATTTGCCCTTGCGTCCTGGACAGATGAAACAACCCGAGACTACAAAGATCAATGGCAAGCAATTTGTCAAGCAATCGGTAATGTCAGTCCTGAGATTACTATTAATTGTTACAAGTGGGGAATTTCAAACCGCATGAGCCCACTTTTCGTCGATATTCATGGAGAGGATCCAAAAACTAAAGGGGATTTAAGAGTAATTATCGAGAAATATGCAAGACTACAAGATATACAAAAACAGAATCCGAGAGCAGTTTCTCAACATCACAGAATGGAACCGACAACAAATTTTGGGAAACAAGTTGCGGGTGAAAATCGTTATAATGAAACAAAGCGAGGCAGAACAGATGAAGAAAGAAGGATCAATCAGCAATTTGAAGATCAAGTTTTTACTAAGCTTTATACCACATATTCCCAAATTTTAAGCACAATCAGAAACTGACAAGATTTTGAATGACCATGGTCAAAAGGAAAGCAACCACCACACACAGAAAGTTCCAAAGAATATTGTGGATATCATTGTTTTTATGGTCATTCAACAAACAGATGTAGAAATTTAAAAATGCAAATCCAGAATTTAATTGATGCGGGAGAACTGAAGGAATTCCTTTATTTGCCCAATCCTCCACCAAGGTTGAACACCGGAAAGACTGTAAATATTCCGGAAAATAACCGAACCATCAACACAATTTCACACACAGAGCCAAGTCAATCATCTATGAAGGCAGCAATTGATAGGAAGTTGCGTAAAAGAATTAATAGTCATGAAGTTTTTAAAGTTGCAGGAAGAATGATAGAAACATGGGAGGAATGGATGGCTTCCCCATTAAAATTTTTAGCGGGTGAAGTAGATCAAGAAATTGAGATACACAATGATCCGTTGGTTCTCACTTTACCAATATCTGGATGGAATGTGAAGAAAATCCTCATGGATGGGGGAAGTTCACTCAATGTGTTGTTTTATGACACATTTCAAAAAATGGGACTAAAGGACGATCAACTCACGCCCTCATGTTATACCATTTATGGGTTTAATGGGATCCCATCAAAACCAAAAGGAGAGATTTTACTTGAAGTCATGGCGGGACCAATAAGCGTACTAACCAAATTCAGTGCAGTAGACGCACCATCCCCATATAATGTAATCATCGACAGACATTGGGTTCACCAATTAAAAGGAGTAACCACAACCTATTATCAATATTTACGATTTCCAACACCACAAGAGGAAATGGAAATAAAGGAAGATCAAAATGTTGCAAGATCTTGCATCCTCACAGAGATACACATGAATGAGGAACGAATTCAACAACAGCAAGAGAGAAAAAAAGAACGAAAAATCAAAGCAAAGGAAGAGGCAATAAACTAATATCTGATTAAGACTGCGGGCAAAGGATTGGTGAATGAAACAAATCAAGGCACCCCATTGGAAGGAGGCACACCAAAAACTAAGAAACAGGCAGTATTCCAGAATAGCAATTAAAGGGAGCTCCCACATTTTTAGGAGTTCCCAAATCCACTTTTTCAGCAGTTGAAGAAACTAAGAATATTAATATAGAACATAGGAATCTCCGAAAATAATCAAGATCAGAACACTAATGAAATCAGAAAGGGAGCATGATTTGGTTACTTTACTCAGAGAATATGTAGATATTTTCGCTTGGAAAATGGAGGATATGCCAGACATTGATCCAAGTATTGTTCATCATGAATTGCATATACATCCAGGTACCACACCATTTCGACAGCGTATATGCAAAGTGGCACATGAGTATCATTTATCAGTTGAAAAGGAACTAAAGAAACTCTTGGATGCGGGATTTATTCGAGAAGTGCGGTACCCAACATGGATATCCAACATGGTGATTGTTCCAAAAAAGAATGGAGGAGTAAGGATTTGTATAGACTTCACCAATTTGAACAAGGCATCCCTAAAGATAGTTATCCGCTTCCTAGCATTGATCAATTAATGGATGCAGTTAAAGGACATGAGGCTTTATCTTTCATGGATGGACATTCGGGATACAATCAAATTGCTTTACCTGAAGAAGATCAAAAACATACTGCATTTTTCACTCCGCATGGTTTGTATTGCTATACCAGGATGTTATTTGGACTAAGGAATGCGGGAGCAACCTATCAGCGACTTGTAGATGCAATCTTCAAACCATGGATAGGACGCACTTTGGAGGTCTATGTAGATTATATGCTAATAAAAAGTAAACTTTCAGAAGATCATTTACAAGATTTAAAAGAAATATTTGAGGCTCTACGTAAATATAAAATGAAAGTTAATCCAGATAAATGCATTTTTGGAGTTACATCTGGAAAGGTTTTGGGTTACTTGGTCACAAAAAAGGGAATTGAAGTTGATCCAGCAAAAGTACAAGCAATTGTTAATATTCCATCCCTAAAGAATGTAAAAGAAGTAAAGAAATTAAATGGATGTTTAGCTGAACTTAACAGATTCATTGCTATATCATCTGATAAATGTAAACCATTCTTTGATACACTGAAAAAGAAAAGCAAATTTATATGGAATGAAAATTCTGGCAAGCGTTTCAAAACATCAAGGCTTATCTTGCAACACTACCTGCATTACAAAAACCAAAACCTGAAGAGGTACTGGCTTTGTACATAGCTGCAACAGAGGATACTGTAAGTGCGGTATTGGTACGAACAAATGAGAAAGTAGAAAATCCAGTGTATTATATTAGCAAGACTCTTAATCTTGCGGAAAGAAATTATACCAAAGTTGAAAAATTGATATTAGCACTGGTTTTTGCCACACAAAAGCTGCACACATATTTTTTTAACACATTATGTGCGAGTACCAAGTAAAGCTCCGTTAGAATCCGTACTAAAGAATGCGGGAAAGATAGGAAGAATAGCGAAATGGATTGCACAATTGGAGCAATTCCACATCATATTCGAAACACAAACCTCACAAAAATCACAAGTCTTGGCAGATTTCCTTGCGGATTTACCACTGGATGACGACTTTGAAATCCAAGGATTCTGGGATAGAAGACGATGATTCCCAAGACATTCTGAGTCCTGTTAATTCCCGCAGATGGCAAGTATTTGTTGATGGGGCAGGAATAAAGAAGGAGCAGGAATCAGAATTGTGATTACAACACCTGCAGGAGAACGGATGGTGCATGCATTTCGTCTCGAAGTCAATGAACATACAAATAATATAGTAGAATACGAGGCTGTGGTTTATGCCCTTCAGCTCATCATCAAGTTGTGCATAAGTGATGTACGGCTTAAAAGTGATTCACAATTGATAATTCGGCAGGTCGAGTTAAAATATCAAGCACTTGATGAAGACTTGATATAATTCGGCAGGTCGAGTTTAAAAATTGGCATCTCAAATTCCAAATATAATTTTTTTGTCCCGAGAGAAAAATCGCCATGCTGATGCATTAACATTCATTTCTTCAATGATGAAAGATCAAAATACATCGGTCGTTAAAATTGGACGAATTTATGAGCCATCAATTAAGATATGGGCAGTCGAAAACATGGAAAAGGAAGTAGATGAAGATATCGAAGATGCAGCCATTAAAGATGATGCAACCTTTCCACAGAAACCCGGAAATGAATCATCTGAAGAAGATTGGAGGCTCCCAATACATCAGTACTTACAAAGTGGGATATTGCCTGCAGATACTAAAGATGCAAGAAAGGTTCAATCAAAATCTGTAAATTATCAATTGCGGGATAAAATTTTGTACCGCAACTCTTTTTTGGGGCTGTTACTTCGATGTTTGTCACAAAAGGAAGGACAACGTATTCTCACATATATTCATTATGGAGATGCAGAAAATCATAGTGGAAGACGATCACTCGCACTCAAAGCAAAACACAATGGTATTACTGGCCATTTATGCACAAAGATGCGGTCAATCTGGCAAGATGGTGTGAAGAATGTCAACGCTTTGCAAAAAGAATTAAAGCTCCCGCAACGGAACTCAATTTTGTACTTAGCCCATGGCCATTTGCAAAATGGAGGGTAGATATCGTTGGGCCCTTAGTAGAAGGCACACAAAAAAGAAAATACTTGATTGTAGCAACTGATTATTTCACTAAATGGGTTGAAGCTAAAGCTCTTGCTCGCATTAAAGATATATATGTTTTTAAATTCTTATTCGAGGATATAATTTGCAGATTTGGAATCCCGGTAGCCATAGTCTCGGATAATGGACAACAATTACAAGAAAAAATATTGATATGTTTTTCGAAGCATTTAATATTCAAAAGAATAAGTCAACTCCACTTTATCCCCAAAGTAACGGACAAGCTGAAGCAACAAATAAAACTATTGCTATGAATTTGAAAAAGACTCTAGATGGACATCATAAACGATGGTGCGAACAACTTCACAATACTTTATGGGAATACCGCACAACAAGAAGAGAAACCACTGGAGAATCACAATTTCTTCTAACTTATGGAGCGGAAGCAGTCATTCCAACATAGATTATTTTACCCACAACAAAGACAGAAGCGTGGGAAAAGAATTTAAACACAGATCTGATGCTTGAGAAGTTAGATGATCTAAAAGAAAGGAGAGAGATTACGCTCCAAAAAATGGAAAATTATCAGAGAAGATTGGCAAGAGAATATAATAAGAAAGTAAAGCTGCGGAACTTTGTTGAGGGGCAGTATGTTCTACGACAAATCCCATAATATCAAAAAGATAAGAAAGCGAAAAAATTTGCACCCACATGGGGAGGACCATATATAATTCAAGATATTGCAGGACAGGGCTCATACCATTTGAGGAATATGAATGGGGAAGTTTTACGGCATCCTTGGAATGCACAATATCTCAAACCATATTATCCATAACCAATAAAGCAATCGTACAATAATTTGGCTTCATACTAGGTAAAGCATAACAAATGTAATCTCTCTAGAAAATCCATATAAATGTCTATGAGTGTATGACTATTGGATCTTTCGTAAGAAAGAGATGCCTAACATGACATTAATTATTGTATCAGGTACCATCCATCTCAGGATGTGCTCACTTGGGACCGCATCATTAATTTCCTCCTGGCCATAGAGAAGTTAGTCATGTCACTGTACCCACAAAGGTAACTCAAGGTACAACATACACCTTGCGGTTTCTCAATTCACACACTCGTACAATTCAATTAAACGTAAAATGATTCATTAATTATATTACAGGTACATTAGTATGAGTCAAAAAGATCTTGCCAATACAATATAAAAGAAGAATAATATCAAGAAGCGGGAGGATCAACACTAGGAGAAGGATGTTTAGGGACTTCCTTGCGGCTATAAACTTTGGTGAATCCATCAGCTTTAACCCTATCTAGAATGTTGTTGATCGCCTTTGCAACTCCAATACGGGCTTCAATTTTTAACCAAGAAATGTTAGCTTTCGCAGTTTCAAGCTCCTGCTTACACCTACTCAACTCGGCCGCAAACTTTTGGACACTATCTTCCAATTACAATCTTCTCCTTTGCTCCGAAGCCAAGTCACGAGTCATGCTTTCAACCTTCAAGGTTTCCAACTTCCATTTATCCTCCGCTTCTTTAGCCTTAGAGGATAGGAGCTCAAGTTGACATTGTGCTTCATTGGCTTTGACAGTAACAAGCTTCAGTTGTCCTTTGACTTCCTCCAACTTAGCATTGGCAGTATCAAGCTCCCCTTCAGCCTTATCATCTCTCGAGGCCGTATCTTTGAATTTTTTCTCAAAACCTGTATCGTAAATAACGGATTAATCAAGGCGGAAATTGTATTCAACTTTTAATATGCAATAAAATAAGATACCTCTTGCGAGGGATTCAAACTCTTTTAACTCGTGAAAAACTGCATCTTTAGAATCATTCAGGAAATCATATTCTTGTGAAAGCTTATGATAATTGTCAGTAAGATGATGAAGATCTTGACGACATCGATCTGGTTCTGCTTGTTTCAATGAATCATTGTCCCGCAACTGATTTAATTCATTTGTACACCTTTCCATCTCTTTATGTAAGCGAAAAATATCACTTTCGCGAAGAATAATAATATCTGACAAGCTACGGATTTTGGCCTGAGCCATCGCAAGTGCGCTCCCTTTAGCATGAGCATTCACGACTGAATTATCTCTATCCTTAATGAGTTGCGCCATATAAGAAGAAAATTCTGAATTATGGAATGAACTGGAATGAGAAAGTCCCGCATGAATATTCTTGCGCTCCACACAGAGCTTGCGGGTTTCTTCTTCCAATTTCTCTGATTGTTCACGTGCCTCGATAGCGCAACCTTTAGTCCAGAGGAGAGTGGCATTATACTCTTCCTTCTTGCGAATATAATCTTCATATAAAAGCGATGCTTCAATTCTAGCTCTTCATACTCTGATTTGGCTTGACTCATCCTATCAACCAAGTTATTGAATCTTTCTTTAATCTCCACATTTTCTCTATTGATTTCTAATACATGATCTGTCAGACATTTATCTCTACGTTGCAACTTATTCACAAAGTCTGAATCCCCCGCTGATCCCGTAAAGCAATTTAGAAACATGCAAATAAAGTAAGGAAAATGACATAAGAGAAAAAATGTTAAACCTTGATTTTGGAGATCTAGTAGCTGCTGACGAAGTGTAACATTTTCTCGTTTCAATCTCGCAGCATCCTCGTCTAAGATATTCTTGCGTGACAGTTGCTCCTGCAAGTCATAATTTTCTTCTTCTACTTTCCTAAATTGAGGTTCCATCTTTATGAATCGCCCTTTGAAGAATTTATAAGCCACATATGCAGCATTCTGACCCCGAGCAAGCTGCAATTTTTGAAATTAGGAAAGTAAAAATAAAAATAAAATAAAATTGAAGGTTATTAAAGTAATGAAAATACCTGCAAGATAGCTTGTTGCGGGAAAGAGTATGCTTCACCATCCGCTAGACCAATCACATCCACAAGAGAGGAGGGCAGCTCTACGTAAAAAGAAGGGCAAACAGGAAGACCTTGATCTTTTAACCAAGCTTCTTTTACTACATCATACGGAGCAGACTGCATGTGTTCTCGAAGGCTAGCGACAGCAGAAGAATCTGTCTCCATTGGATGAAAATCACATTGGACAGATAACAGCTCTTTGGACATAAACCAGCAAAAGGCCTCCTCCTCCTTATCTATAAGATTTTCATCCTCCACAATTCCTTTACCCTTATCACTGTGTGAAGTTTCCTTGTTCACATGAATGTTATCAGTAATAATTGTACTTCCGACATCGCCTTCATTAGAAGTAGCGACTGCGGGATTTTCCCTATCAGATATATTGTCTTCACTTGCAGAAGGCACGAGAAGATCATCTTCAAATAAGGAAGAAAACTGGGAAGCGAAATAGGAAGACTCAAGATTTACGGCTTGGTTTAAAGAACTGTCCGCAACACCAGCAGGTTCCACCGTAGAATTTGCCGGCTCCGCAAGCTCAAAAGAAGAATTTTCAACATCCCGCTCCGGACCTGTCAGCTGAAGCGGGACATCCTGCTTTTTTTCACTCTTCTTAGGCTCAACAGAAATAACGTTATCAATTTTCAAATTTATGGGAGAACATGATGAATCACGGATTTCACCTTCTTCCCTATCGGTGGAAGTACGGGGTGCAATTTTAGCTTTTTATGGCCCTATCAATATACCATAAGGATTTATTAAATAAGGTTCATATGAACCATCCAAATTCATTTGTATAAATCAATACCTTTCTCATTGTAGTGACGTCTTTGCGTTTGGTGCCCGCATCACCTTTAAATCTCCCTTCTGCTTGCGGCTATATGAAGAAGAAACAATTATATAATGTTTAAAGAAAAGATAAAAAAAATATGAGAGAGCCCTACAAACCACATCGTCATACGGGAAAGAAAAGCCATCGAAGTTTAACTTCCAAGGGCAGTAAGAGTGGGAGCCCGATGTAAGACTGCGGACCACGCTGTCTTGAACAGATCTGTATATTCATGGACCTTCAATTATCAAAGGGGTGCGGTACCACCTGAAGTCGTGGTCATCACGGATTTTCTTCGGTAAAGGAATCCTCGTCCCAGGGATGACATACAACTTAGAATTATCTATCTCCCAGAGTAGACGAAACCCTTCGCCACCTTTGCGACCCGGACCGACGCTCCACTTCTTGTAATTTTTTACAGCAACAGCATCAGCATCAGCGTATGTAGCATGAAAGTTATCTACATTATAGTGCTTACGTTCTGCGGGATTGGGAACGTAGCACGTAAAGTTTGTTTCCCCTTTACTACGCTTATGGCATTCATCCAGCACACGCCACCAATTTCCGTTGTACTGGGCAATAGATCGGACCCTACCATGCTTGATATTATTCCGGCCCGCAAGAACCTCATACTGAAAAGAATCCCCATGTTGGTACAAAGGAAGCTTCAAGCCGGCGTGCAGCGCTCCTGCAGTTATTAGTAATCTGTTTGCGCTGTACGGGAACTTCTTCATCATGTCAAGAATAATTTCATCCCCTTCAGCGGGATCGTAAATGGAGACTTTAAATTGTTGAATTTGATGCTTTTCTTTAAATTCTTCAATATCCATGAACCTAAAGCTCAAATTCTCACTCAAACGTTTGTTCTTGGGAGCTGGTTTATGGGCCGCAACTGTTACATCATCAGTTCTTACAAGACCCGCAGGTTGAACTTCTGAAGTAGATCTTTCTCCCACTTTCTTTTTTCCCGCAAAGTAGCGAGATGATTTTCTCTCTAAAGGTTGTTCACCCTGATGTGGGACAACTCAACATTACTATCTTTTTCTCCAGACATGGTGAATTTTACCTGCATATGAGAAAACAAGTAAAAATATGCTCACTCTAATGAGAAGCAAGAACAAAGTAAAGACCAATTAAAATAGAAGAAAAACAAGATGTTCATGGAATTTTACTGTAGACAAATAAGTAATAAAAAAAAGAGATTTACAGATTCAATAAAATAGTCGAAGATTAAAATAAAAACATCATCATCATTATTCACCCATAAAAATCCAGAAGATTGATAGATAGACAGATACAAAAGAATCAAAACGATTCACATTCTTTAGACAATCAAATTCTTTAAGCATGTTCAAAAATCAGGATATAAACATAATCATAGAAATAAGTTATGATTCGTACCTGTAACAATGGGAAGAGGAGAAACCCAATCAGACGACTAAAGAAAAAGAAGACTCAATCCCGATGAAAGAAATCCTTAAAATCACGATTTAGTCAGCTCAGATAAAGTTAATCAAATCAAAAGGAATCTCTGAAAAGTTCAGTTTCAGAAGAATGAAAAAGCTTAGAAACTTTAAGAAGAAGAAGACAAAGGTGGTGAAGAATAAAGTGAGAGATATGACAAGATTTGTATTATATATAAGGGACATGAAACTGATGAAACCGTCGAAAAATAAAGGAGGAGAGAAGAAAATTATCATAGATGTAACATTCTTAAAACTGTGAAACTGTCAGAACAATAAAGCCAAGCGTGGAAAGAAAATTTATTAGAGGCGTGAAAATCGGGAAAGTAACAATAGTTTTTCCTTTTCCAAATTATTACTGGATGTAAAATTCAAAAGAAAAAAGGGCAAATTGTAAGAGTATAAAATCTTCAACAACACGTGTTCAAGGATTACGGAGGACTACCAGAATATGATGAAACGAAAAACACTGAATCAATACTCATTAAATGAGTACCGAATCTCGATCACAGATACTCACATTGCGTGAAGGGTAAGTTGCGGAAAAAGTATGTCATGTCATACGAAACTGACACTTTCATTGCATGAAAGACACATAAGTCGTGGGAAAAACATGATGCAATATACGGAACTGACAAACATTAATGCATGATGGACACGTTTTAGTCATACAGGTTGCAGAACAAAAGTAACTAAAGCATGATAAGTCACTATCATTGACCACGTGTCAGACATGCCATAATTCTGAAAATAGCTGGAATATTCATTTAAATTCAAATTTAATAACTTGAGTACAAGCCCGCAGCAAAGTTGCGGGTTATCAAAAGAGGAGCTAAAAAAAGTAAGAAGAACGTATGGAAAGCTTTGCAGAAAATGCAAATAAGAGTGCGAGACAAATTTCATTTCAAAGTCTGGATAAGAACAAATAGGTGGAAAGAAAGAAGAGGGGGACCTATGAAATTTATTACAGATACCAAGTTCCAAAATAAAAAGAGGAGACGGAAAAAATTGGGAAGAGAAAGGATCAGAAAAAAAGACTAGGTAAAAAAGTATATAAATCAATTATATTGGAAGTATAAACCATTCTTTGATTATTAAAAAAATATATATTTTCTGATGTATAATTCAATCAAATTTCAGCAGTCAATTCTATTTCGACTTTTTTTGTACTAAACCTTTATCTGTTTATTAGTATTTTGGTTATTGAATCATCATTTGTATAACGTGGTTGTGGATACCATATTTTTGGTAATCACAAGACCTTTGGAGCAGTTGCATATATAGAACCGGGGAACTGCCTTACATACCTGAGGAGCAACTCTCTGGACTTGGAAAACAACCTTATAAACTTGGGGAGCAACTCTACAGACCTCGGACTGATCATAAATATCTCTTCCTTATTTATAGTATATGGACAATCTCTTAAACAAACATGTGAGATAACTTTAAGTGGTCATCATCGTCTGTCTTATAGTAAATCTCGTCTAAATAAATTATCTTATGCGGTATTTAGTAACATAGTATCCAAATAAATTTTTAATTTTGATAAGCATTTTTAGTGGTAGTTGTATTCATATCTATTTTGATATATTTATCATTTATATTTGAATACTAATTCATACTCCATTAAAAAAATTAAAACAAAAACAAAATTTGTTTAAGATTTTTTTTTTTTTTGAGTATCTAAAATCCTAGGTGAGATCAATATTTTTAGAAATTCATAATACTCCATTTGAGATGCTCCTAGCTTATGTTAATAAGGTTTCCATTTTACATGCTGCTCTTCCTAAGCGCAAGGGCTATGGGATAAACTGTTTTAACAGTTTATCCCTTTCAAAGTGAAGAAGTAACTAGGTAAATGAGTGTTTTTTGCACTATGGGACAGTGGTGGAAAAAGAGGCTAGAGGGTGAAGTTCACCCGTCTAGCTTTCAAACTTATTTTTTTTTAATAAAAAAATAGGCAGACGGGTGAAGTTCCCTCGTCTGGCTTCCAAACTTATGACAACCGTTGGATATACCTATTAGAGCCGGATGAAATTTTTATCCAGACGAGGGAACTTTACCCGTCTGGGATCCAGACGCCTGATGTTCATCCGTCAGGTGAAGGTTGCCGAGCACTCTTTCGATTGAAGGAGTGGGTGATAGTTTGTGGATGAAAGAGTGTCTTCTCTCTACCCATAGTAGAGTCTAATTAGCTCTTTTTAGGTGAAAGTCCTTCACTTTGAAGGAGAACACTCTACCCATATTTCTTGCTCTAAGGATTAGGACCGTTTGCCTTTGTTATAATGTGCTAAGGAATCTTAATCACTTGGGTTATCTTTGGAATGCTGATACCCTTTGTCGTGGGGTTTCCCTCTGTCTAGACCCTTTTTTCACCCTGATGAGCCCAACATGAAAGCGATGACTGAATGTCACGTATTAGACCGGATTCCGGCAAGAAGTGTTTTCCGTTTTTAATTTGTTTGAAAGTATAGCAGAAAAAGTCTTGAGAAGAAAAGAGATAAGGTAAGGTACACAAACACTATTTATTATGCTTAAAAAAGAAGTATTATCAAGAATGGACACCCTTCCTTAATCCGGTTCATAAAAAGGTCACATTGTTATAAACTCTTTACAAAATGATCACTTATCTATTAATTGGAGAGTTATATCACTATTCGCAGTCAATTTTAACGCTGGAATTGCCCCTAAACATTGGGTTCAAGATCATTATATGACATTCACCTAAAGGGCTCACCGCTTCCCCTCCGAGTTTTAACAAAGCTTCCACCGTCACCATCACCACTTCATCACCACCACCTCAAACGCCTAAGTTAAATGAGGGAGGGTATTTTAGAAAAAGATAACACCATTCTTTAGGTATGACCATTTTGTTAAAACCAATTAGGGGAATGTGGCCATTCCATAAAACACAAAAAAAAAACATTATTTATACACAACACGTGCATATGACACATACACACAAGTTATTCACAGACATTATCCATAAGTGAAAAAAAAGAAATGTTAGCCTTTTAACCGACACCACTATCGGCTTATCCTGCACTGCATCAGTATCTATGGAAACTATCACAGAGATGGTACATAGATGTGTGAAACTGACTGATTAGCGCTCGAGGAAGAGACCCGGGTATGCTTGTTTGTGAGCCGAAGCAGCAAGCTCAAGTGATAAAATGAAAGATGACTTCCCCGCTTCTCTCAGAAACTGAACATCACCATCCATTAGCCTCAACAACTTCCGGCTCACCACCAGGCAAATCACCTCATCTGAAACCATGGGTGGTGGTTGTGGAGTATCTGTCTCATGACTAGTAGTGTAGTTTTCAAACATCTCACTGAGCAGATCTTCAGGTACCCCATCTCCCAAATGTGTGATTCTTTCAAAAGGTAAAACTTAAAAGTATGAGAACTTCAAAGCGATATTGCAGAGATATACCAATAGGAATTTAGTGCATCCCTTCATATGCATCATGCAAATTAATAGCTAAATTTTAATCCACGTATTCATTAGGCCATGGAGAATGAATTAGAGTGCTGACTTGATGCGATATTAGAGTGAGCGAGGCCAGTAACTTTCTACTTATTTCAGTAACTAGGGAGCGATTTAAAGTAAAGCAAATGCGGAGAAAATAACAAATAGGTGTGTGACAATTTTAATACCTGAGCTCTAGATGAGCAAGATGAAGCCTTTCTCCCGGTGTATCTTTGGTCAAACTGACAGCAATCTCTACCTCACCACCATTTGGAGTGTAGTTCACAGAAACCAATAGGAAATCAGCCAGGATCTGTTGAAGCCTTACACTGTCTCCGTAGAGTCTTTCAGTCATGATCTCCTCCGATGTACTATGAGTAAGGCGGATACCTTTTCCACTGCTCTTAATCATAACTTGACTTATGGCAGTAAGCAACACTTCTTGCAGAGTGAATTCAACCTTTTCCAAATCCAAATAACTGTTGATAGCAGTGAAACAAAAGTAGTATCAGACTTACGGAAATCAAAGGTAAGCAATAGAGCATTGTTATACTAAGCGCTCTAACTTAATTTAAGTTGAAGCTTCTAAATGAACTCTTGAAGTGAGAGGTCAACCACATACTAACAATTCAGAAACCTACACATCAAGGTTGAAGGAAATGTAACAGAATAGTGTCAACTGTGCAATAAAAGACATGACTTAAGTTTGAGTCTCTCTCTTACCCATCCATGATGCTCTCAAGATCAGTGTCGTTAAGAACTTTATTCAGTTGGCGTTGACAATGCATACTGGTATGCAAAACTTGCTTCTGTTCATCATCCAATTCAGTTCCCTCCATCATTTTCCTGGAAAAGATGATCCCAGAGAGAGGATTTCTTATCTGTCTCTTTATATAAGTCAACTCCTTCACTCTTTTAATTGCAGTTTGTTCGGAAATACGTTGAACATGAAGTGCTTGTTGCAGCTCTTGACTAGCAGTCTGCAGGAAGCAAAAGAGTCCAGTTACAGTACCCTCTGCGTCCATTTTCTTGGTAACGGAGAGCAAGCAATCCAAATACTTCCCATTTCGCGCTAAAAACCCAAACTGAACTCTCTCGGCTTCTTCACCCATCATTGCGTTATTCAGTATGACCCCGAAGTTCACAAATGCCTCCTGGTTCTTGAGACGACAGCATCCCATATGGTTACAGAAAACCTCTCCTAGTAGCATCTTACCAATCACTTCAGACCGGCTCCACCCAGTTAACTTGGTCATCGCTGGATTCCACTCAGAGCACCATCCAGATTCATCTGTCCCAAATATAGGAGGTATTAGTGCACTTGGATTCTGCACAATTGTTTTATAATCTCCTTCGATCCGAGTGAACTTGTCCATGGCCGTCTTTTGAGTGGTCGTATCTTGTGCCACAAAACAAACCCCAACAACATTCTCCCGAATATCTTTGCTAGCGCAAGCGTTCACAACTAAGCTGACGGGCCCGTTATCTTTCTGAGAACCGTGAGTTTTCATCTGAAAATGAAAATTTTGCTCTTCTTTACCTGATCAACGATGATGGTGTAAGAGATTAGTCATATTAATAACACCGCCAACTATGAAAAACAAGGGCTAGGAGAAAAAAATAAATAAATAGAGAATCGTATACAGTTGAAAATGAAATAAAAATATGCTACGACATACCCTGTAGAGCCAAGTGCAACATCTTCTTGACCGCAATAACCGAAGAATCTTCCACAAGTGTGAGCAAATGCTGCCCAATGACTTGATCAACGGGCAGACCAGTCAAATCTGCAATTTTCGTATTCCACCCGTTAATGAGTACATCAGCATCAACAGCCAAGATCGGCACCGTGGCAGTCTCCATTAAACGGACCAGCTCGTTTGTCACCGCCCCCAATTCCTCAATCCCTTCAAGCTTAAGATCATTGAGCTTCGAATGGATTGACACACTGGGATTTTCATCCTTGGCATCCATCTCATTGAAAGCATTCCTGAGGATAAGCTGCAAAGAGTGGATCGCATCCATCTCAAATTCCCTCCAAGGTGCACTCCTCGTCTTAACCACTTCAAGGAATGCCTTGAATGAAGATCTAGGGTGCATTTTTCTCTCATCATCCTTCTCGTCTGGATTGTTCTTAGCACCACCCCATCGAATCTCTGTAGCAGTGTGAGATCGAAACCAGAAAAGCATATCTTTTGAGGTTATCGTCACAGCAGCCATCCCGCAAACTGCGTCACCAAGTGAGAGAGCCCCGGGATATCCCGTATGGTACAAACTATCTGTACTCAAACCCGTGGAGTCCGGGTGATACTCAGATAGCCAAGAGGCAATGTCGTGTATCTGGAAATCACTTGGTGTCACTCCAAGACGCCAGATTTTATTTTTGTAAAATAGTGCAGCGCCATCACATTTTACAAGGTCCATTATATTTGGGTTCTGTAATATAATACCCAAAGGTGCATCTCTCATCAACATATCACACAAGAGTGTCTGTGTACGTAAAATGTTCTTTTCGACTATCTGATTTTCTAATTCAATTTCCTTGCTAACATGAATGGAAAATACTTGGGTTAGAAACTCACAGGCAAACCTTAGAGGAAAAGGAACAAATCTCGGAGTTTGGTGGTGACACACGACGAGACCCCAAAGCCTTTTCTGCTTCTGTGGTTGCTCAGACCGAGAACCACTTTGTTCCCCCTCATCACCATCATTGATTACAACCGACATAACCAGAGACGCACCTGAATCCATATTTCTCATGTATTCCAAGTGGCAACTATGTGGAGCTCGAAGTGTCGAACCACACAAGGTGAGATCGAATGGTAATTTATCATCCTGGATGACCTTAACATGGTTGGCACGGCAATCACATATCATACGGACTCTGTTCTTTACAAACAAAAATCGAGCAGCTTGAGGAATGTCTGTGGCTGGATAATGCAAACCCAAGTAAGGTTCGAAACCAGGTTTCGTAACCTCAGAGAGGAACTCACCATGATCATCCTCGTGAAACTTATAAACCATCACTCTATCATAACCAGTGAGCTCAAACACTTCCTGAACCACCGTATCACACAGCCTTTCCACACTTCCACTGGGCAGAGACTGCAACCTTGCAATTGCTTTGGCGGCAAGCTTGTACGACTGTAGTGCACCAGCAGCAGTCATGGGAACTTCATCAGGCTTTACTGGCTCGAAATCAATAATCAAGCTACCAGTGACTCTATGCAGAATCGCATAGAAGGGCTTTCCAGAAGTCTTACAGTGAATTAAGATTGGATTCAATAACGAAACCTCCCGAAACCGCAAAGCCTTGTGAAGTGCAGAAGCACTTGATGACGTGAAAATGGTTGTAAGATCAGTACCAATGCCAAGAGCAGGATTATCTCCGACATCACTTGGGACAGCTTGACTAACCATGGTTAACATTTCAGGTGCATTTTCACTGTAAGCAATAACTTTTAATGTTTTTTCATCTAGGGCTAATAAACAACCAAAGGGTTGAATTAATTTTAATTTCTGGATTTGATGGAGGTATGCAGTAGTAGTAGCTTTATCAGACCTAGGTGGTGGTGGTTGGTTTGGATCAGGTGTAGATTGATTAGAGGTGAGATTAACTGATCTACAGTAATCAAAAGAAGTACCTCCGGATTCCTCATACTCAGAATGGAGCTTAGCATCTAGTGTGGTCTGAGCTTTGATCCTAGCATTAAGTTTCGATTTGCTCGAAGATGACTGAATTGGCCTAGACGAAGACATCTCCAAATTCTATCTCTATACTCTATTCCAAAGATTACTAACAACAAGAAACTAAGAAGAAGCTCAATAGAATTATATATACACATATGTATGTACACAGAGAGAGTAGATGAGCATACGCCTTACCAAGTAAATGAATCTGTCTGCTAGTTAGCTGCTGCTTTCGGAAGCTTATAAAATAGAGAATAGGAATAGAATCATATCTATTGGGCCACTGGGGATTCAAGGTGGTGGCCAGCTCAAACAAAGCACACCCCCTAAATAAGAATTGCATTTGAATTTCACGTGAAGGACATCATCCTTTTTCATTAACCCTCTGAACAACTGTAAATCATCTGTTTTTTCTGTCACACACAAAAGAACAAGGGATTTTTTTGTCTGCACCCCTCATATTAAATTTACAACCTATATTGGCATATGATGATGTATCATGAACGATAGAAACTTCTAAGCAAGAAAAGAGAGTACCTGCAATGCATAGAGACTCCCATTGTTCGATTCCTTCCTTCTCATGGTTTCCCTGCCATCATTCATTCCACACAATTACATAATTATTATAGAATTATGCGTTTTCAATACTTAAAAAGATATTACATTCCAAAATTAAACCTAAAACCCAAAATTGAGCAAAATCAAAACCCCTAAATGGGAGAGAAAAGAGAAAATATACCTAAAAACCAGCAATTAGGAGTTCCTGTGAAACCAAAGGAGAAGAATTATAGAGCTAGAGATGAGGTTCGTTTTGCTGTGAACTTTTTGACGAAATAGGGAGAGAAGAGCAACTTGACTAACTTTTTGGGCCGGATGACAAAGCTTGAATTGGAAATATACTTTGGGGAGTGCAGATAAAAAAGCCCAAACAACAACAAAAGTTATCATTAGGCTGAGTCCCACACCATCTCACCAATGGGAGGATGTAATATTTTTATTTTTATTATACTATCTTTTCTAAAAAAATCATCTCCAACAAAAACTTAAAGAGAAAATATGAAGCTTATATGACAGGACGGTTGGATTTATATCCTCTAGTCCATCCTCTTGTTTTAGAGGATTTTCTAGAGGATTTAGACAATCCAAAAGGAATTTGATTCCCTAATATTCATGAAAAAAAAACTGATTTACCTATCGATATATGGCAAGTGTAATATCATTTCTTCACGTTAAGATGATTATCTTAAACTTCCTGAAACTAAGGAAAGTTTAAGTAAAAAAGAACAAATGATGTTTTCTTTACCCATCCGCATATGAAGGATGTGGGTGTCCCATTGGAGATGCTTTATAACGAGGGTCTTCACAAGACTCAACCATGTAAGCGATGAAGGGTGTTGTTGGTTCCTATGGTTGTGAACCTATCAAATCATTTCGAAAGCTGCGATTTCTAGCTGGAGATTCTTTTTTAGAAAAAAGTAAAAATAGTTAGACCCATAACTAAAAACTTAAAAAATAGGGAAAAGTTAAAAAGTAAGAAACTAATCATTGTAAAAGTAATTTTTTAGACGAGGAACCATTCCTCATAATGAAATTAGTTGAGCTTGGTTGGAAGGTATAGCTAAAAGATATGGAAACCTATCAATTTTCAATAGGCTGTCAACGGTACTTAACGGAACGGATAATGGTTGTCCCGTATCCGAATCCGTTAATAATTTTCGGATATCCGTATCTGATAATTATCTGACGGATAATCGAAATTCATTTCTATATCTGAATCCGTTAAGATTAGCGGATATCCGATAATCCGATAACTATCCGAAAACTATATAAGGAAAAAAAAATATTTAATTTGGTTGTGTGTGTTTAATCACTTCTTCTTCTCATGAATCCAAAATTGTAACACAAAATTAAGTTTGATGAATTTATCATTCTTTCATTTCTTTTCGAACAAAATCATTAACACATGTAAAAATAAATAAAAAAATTGAACGTATAATAATAGTTCATATACATATATATGTTATTGGATACCGGATAATTATCCTATAGAATAGTAGTATTCTTATATTCGTATCCGATAAGGAGTGATTATTTGATAAGATATCTGTATCTGTATCCGATATCCGAAACTTCGAATAATATCCTAAATTTTCGATACAAACTCAAACGGATGTCGGATATTCGGTTATTTATTGACATGTCTAATTTTCAAACGTAACACATTCAAGTATAAACAACTATGCCCAATGTTATGGACACAGATCTAATTATTATAATAAAAGTTCACAGTTAAAAAACCCTTTAATGGGTCGATGTGATCAACTGTTTTTTGGTTGGTTTGGTGGGACCGAAATAAGTTATTGGTTTGGTGGGACCGAAATAAGTTACGCTTTGATCATGAATAATGATTTCTTTAATGTGGATTGCAAATTGGTTTGTATTAGGCTGCCTAGCTCAATCTATTGGTTTAGACACTTCGGTTTCTGAAGAACTCTGAAAGACTGAAACACAATTAGGTTAACACAAGTTAGAGACTTGACTAGAGTCTGATTTGAATGCGATTCAATGCACGTCATATTAGCTTTGTCAGACTCTTCTTTGGTTTCTTGGAAATTGTTAGTTCATTGAAAAAATTGTTTGAAATTCTCTTCATCGATTCAGTTCAGATTCTCTCATATCTATATAGAGGATAACAGTATAACATATCTGTTACCAAAGAGGGGAGGGGAGTCCTTCCGAGGGATCACAATGCATGATAGATTCATATAATTTTGTATTATGCTTTTTTTTTTTCTTTTTCT
This sequence comes from Papaver californicum, assembly GCA_023531435.1. Taxonomy (NCBI): domain Eukaryota; kingdom Viridiplantae; phylum Streptophyta; class Magnoliopsida; order Ranunculales; family Papaveraceae; genus Papaver; species Papaver californicum. Next base: position 994,931 of record JAJJMC010014238.1, on the reverse strand, counting down.
TTTTAAGCATTTGTATATATTATGCTTGTCATTGTTTATTTATGCTTCTCTTCCTTTTCTTGAGATCGGACCAAGTCCCTTTCATCTGTTTTCTCCTCTCTTTTTTTATGATTAAAATCTCCTAGCGAGTTTTGAAGAAAATAATAGTAATTATAATAAAATAGATGCGATTTATTGAACAGAAAAATCAAAATCACTGACACAGACACTTGTCAATGACACATTTTACACTGCTAAAAAACAAACTGAAATATAAAGAACAAAGCTATACAACCTTCTTCGAACCACTACAGTGGAGGCCATAAATGGTGAACCACCATTACCAACACTGCTATTTGCAAAATCACTCATCTTCATAATCTCCAACCCATTTAGAATCGCAGTTGGAAAATAATCAGCGTTGTCAAATGAAGGACCAATGCCTATGTTAAGCTTAGTACTCTCACTCTGCTCGGTAATGGAGTCATAAAAACGAGGAGCACCAAGTGTAGGAAACTCGAGATTTTGATAAGCTTCCCATGTGTTTATATAAACATTGAAAGTGAGCTGGTTAGCAGCGGCACTTACTATATCACAGAAGTGAAACCTAACCAAGTACTGAAATCCTTGCTCCACGTCGAAACCCCATGTCACGTTCAACTTGCTGTTGGGATCACCTCCAGTATTCATCTCTATGGCACTGCCATAGACAAGCTCAGGTGCAATATCCCGGGAAGGCCCACCATCGACATATCTGATCACACCCCCCGTCTTCTTTCTGGGAATGGGTTTAAAATGGAGGAGATGGATCATGACTTTAATCTCAACATCCCACTTCTCTATTCTTCTAAATGGTAAGCCTGGGAACCAGTTCAAGAGCTCAAGGGGGTTGAGACAGGGAGACCCTTTGTCTCCTTTCCTCTTTACCATGGTGATGGAGGGTTTAAGCAAAATGGTCAAGAAAATGGAGGACAATGGCGTCTACAAAGGGTTCTCAGTGAAACAGAATGGAACTCAACTATCGCATTTATTGTTCGCTGACGACACAATATTCTTCTCTAGTGATGACTCTGAACAGATATTGAGCATCAGAGCATTGCTCATTTGCTTTCAAATCAGCTCGGGTTTGAGTGTTAGCCCTATAAAAAGTACTGCTTGTAGGTTTGGGGATACAAATTCAGATGATATAGTGGAGCAGAGCTTGGGTTGCAATTTTGAGGAACTACCCATTAATTACTTGGGGATGCCGGCTGGGTCACAGTATCGTAATAAAGGCATTTGGGACTTGGTTATAGAAAGGACAGAAAAGAAGATTTAAGGGTGGCAGGGAAGGTTCTTGACTTATGGGGGCAGATTGGTTTTGCTGAAAAATGTGCTAAGTACATTGGCTATATATCTGATGTCGGTCTACTCGATGCCAGCTTCTGTGGAGAAAGATTAAATAAGATTATGTGAGATTTTCTTTGGGGAAGCAACACAACTGACAAGAAATATGCACTTGTTACATGGATAAAGTGAGTAGAGCCAAGGAAGAACGAGGGTTGGGAATTAGGCAGTTGAGACTGACAAATGATGCTCTGTTATGTAAATGGAATTGGAGATTCTCGACGGAACCTCAAGCACTCTGGAGAGTGATCGATCACCAAGGAAAAGTATGCGGTGGATAGTCAACAATGGGACACGAAAATCATTCGAAGCTCGTACGGCACATCTGTGTGGAAGGGAGTAAATAAGATACTAGAAAAGTTCAAGAGCGGATTGAGATACATAGTAGGGAAGGGTAACAAAACGCTCTTCTGGAAAGATCATTGGATAGGTGAAGATACTCTCGAAATCAGATTCACAAACTTGTTCAAAATATCTAGAGAAAAGGAAGTTACTGTCAGCAAGTTATATACAGTTCATGAGGGCTCCATAAATTGGAACTTAGATTTGAGAAGAAGACTTACGGATGTTGAGATACTACAAGCAGTTAGACTAACTTCTCTACTGGACACGGTAGTCCTCATTGAGAGTGAAGATTCAGGGTGGATTAATCTTTAGTACGACCCTAATACATTATCTGCATATTTCACAATCCAGATCCTAATTAAACACCAAACTTACAATACTTTTACAAAATAACTCAAAAAAAAATGTTTTTGCTTGATTTGGTTAGTTTGTGAATTTGGTTCTTGTTTGCTCTGTCAAGGAGGATTTCTTGTACTCGTAGTGCAATGCGATGTGCACTGTGGATATTTGGAATGGATGGAGTGGCATACGAGAAGACCTATGGCTTTCTTTTAACCGAAAGGTCAAATTTTATGTATATTGTTGGCTTTCTTTCAAACGAAAGGTCACACTGTATATATATTTGACAAGCACTTTTTCATCTAGTGAAACTGCACGTACATGCATACAAACACGTATCTACTACCTTAACACACATAACACATTATAATATGCGTAGCTAGCCTTCTTCCATGCCAGGGATGTGATTCCTCTCTTGGCCCCTCTGATGCATACCAAGATGAAGTTTCTTTCCAGCAATCAGAAATTCCACAGCTTGTAATGGTGTGAAAATGCTTGTTATAAGTTCTTTCAAAGTATTCATCCTCAACTTATCTGATTCAACTAAAATACCAGCCAGATCTTTAGAATGTGAATCTAAAGCCTGTTCCACTTGTTGCTCAATATGGGACTCAGTACTATCTTCTGGATCGTCGACTGAGTTGTTAGCTAGCCTAGTGAGTGGACAATAATCAGGTATATTCTCTTGTAAACTATCCATATTCTTTGAAATTCTCTCTTCTTCTAGAATTGTTTTACGCTGTAAATCACTAACAAGAATGAGTTGATCTGCTGATAACTCGCCTATGTTGCCTCTTCTCACTCCTTGTAAGTACTCACTGAGTTGTGACTCAAGTTGAGAACCACAGAGCGAGTAAACAAGTTGAATCAATAACGAGGGTCTGCAACCCCCTAACCATAAGTACGAATTCTCAATGGAAGTACACCACGTAGGTGCGAAAAAGGGTTTTGCATCGTCTATTCCAAGTTCGGCTCTTCTATTAGTATACTCTTCAAACTGTTTGATAAGTTTTTGGATGATACAACGAAGTTCGTTCTCGTCGTTTGGGTTTCTGTTGTGGACTTGTAGGAGCTCTTCAAGAAGTTGTTGTTGTTCAATCATCCAGTTCTGATAGCATTCACGGAATTGAACTTGATCCGATGAGTTTTCCATTATGAACTGTGAGAAAAGTTGATGGGGTACAGATGAAGTAAGTATATATTTTATCTATCTATATATAAACTAATATAGACAAGGGTTTCAATGAGACTCTATAGTCATGACTGATCATGTGATTGCTGGTTTGGCTGTTTGTTAGAAACATAGGAAGTGAAGTGAACTTAGTCAAGTGACTTTAATTGAATCTGTCCTATTTGTCAACAGATCTTTTATTAAAGCTCTAACTTATCGGTATATATTTACACCGAACCATCTTATCCTAATAACAGTGCGTGCATGTTTACTAGCTCCTTTCAATGACATAAAACAAATTTACCTCTGCCTGGCGCCAACCGGACCAAAGTGAAGTTGGCAGGGATATATATTTGGAAAAAGACCTCGTATTTATACATGCATGCACTGAAGTAGGGTGACAATAGCGAAACTGGATGGCACATTTAACGAAATGTATAAACCTTGTCCGTTGTTGTTTCATCATTTTCGTGCGTATGAGTTTCAAATTTTTGTTGTCTTATAAGATATATGCGGATATATGATTCTAAGATAGTTGTTCTATATATATTTTTATTTACTATACATGGGTAACTATCTTACGAATAAGACAAAGATTAAAATAGGAAAATAGATAAAAATTTATGAAATCAATTTTTCTTTTTTAATCTAAAAGATTTCATAAATATTTGAAAAGAGTATATATATATAGCTTTCAAAATCAATTTAACGCTATTTTCCTTAAAAATGTTAGGAGGCTAGAAAACTCGAGGCTTTTTAGATGGGTGTAAAAAGATCAGGTCTCGGTTGCACTGTGTAGACTGGATGATGTGAACACGGTACGACACAGGCACGATATACGGTGAATTATAAAATAAATAGGATGTGCATACCTGTATATATATATACAAATATCGATATGGTGTCTATTAAAACTCCACATTCTAGATGACTGCAGCAGTTAAGTGAGGATAATATCAAAAATCAGGTCGGGTTATAACAAATGGTGTCAGAACCAACAACGGTTTATCTTTTAAGGATGAGAGAGTATGTTGGACAGGTTGGGCAAAGGAACTAGTCTCATAATTGAGAGGAAAGGATATCTGGGTTTATATATTATATTCCGGAGTCAGAGACTGCTCCAATCTAAGGGGATACGAGAGTGCCACACTCAATATTCGACGGTAGTTGGTCGAATGTAATATATACAATGATATATCCTAAACTAACACTGAGGTCTTTTTAGTATAATTGATTTAGAGTTGGATAAAAATTATGTTGTTGGATCACGATAACAGTGCCCGTTGAAAACCAGTGACCTCCCAGGAAGCTGTTGCTAGATCACCACAACGGCTTGTTGAAAACTAGTGACCTCCCGAAAAGCTTCTGTTGGATCACCGCCGCGGTCCCTGTTGAAAACCCAGAGATGATAGAGACCTACCGAAAAGATGTTGCTGGATCAACGTCGCGGTGCCCATTGAAAACTCAGAGATGGGTGAGACCTCCCAGGAAGCTGTTGCTGGATCACCGCCGTGATGCCCAAGATAAAGAAACGCAATGGCTAAATGGAAACAGTATCGGTGGAGGGTCATTACATTATATGTGTCCAGCTCGTTTCCATTTGGTAATCACTAATCCCACTAATCACCTCGATCGGTGTATCTGACACGTGTTGTTTAACGTCCCGTGTTTGTGCAACCTAGGACCAGATACATTTCTAATTTCTTTCATAGAAAGAGATAATAATATTCTATATTTAAGAAACCTCATATATGGGCTTATGGTTCCAATAAAGGGACTTTTTCCATGATTGAAGGTGTCTAAATAGTTGGTTAGGGGGTGTCCTAAGCAATATAAAAATATCAAAGTTATCCTCCGACTAAAATTAAAACCTAATTACTAAATCAAAACCTTGTTCTAATCAAAATATATTCCTCTTATTCTCTTGAACATCATCAACAACAACCCAACCAATAAAGTAAACATCATCAACAACCCAATCAAGAAATCCAAGAAAAAATAGGTGGACAATTTCAAACTCCGCAACAAGGAAAGGCTTGGATACACTTATTCCCGGATGACTGCAATGAAGTTAAAAATTTCTGTACCGGGATGGTTCAAATGTGTATACTTGAGGGAACTAATAATGAACTGGGATGAAGTCATCCACCTCATGGGTAGAGCTAAAATTTCAGGAGACAGGAAAAAAAAAACAACACAAAAACATCTTAGGATGGGCAAACATCATTCAATATGGGAAAAATTATATTAAGAAAAATTTAACCAGACTAGTTTGAGGTCTACTTCAATTATTTATGGCTCAATTAGTTAAAATAAGGTTTTTTTGAAATAATTTAAAAGTCCATTATCCACTTATTTTTATTAATGGCTAATGTATCCTTGATTAATTAGAGTTAATTAATCATGTTAGTTGTTAATTGGATGTGTTAGTTGTGAAAGTAATTAGTGGTAAATGAAACTTCAAAACATGAAAAAATTTGAGAAAAAATTTGAATTTTTTTTAAGAACATAAAACTAGAATCTGTGAAGGCTATGGTCACATATGTCAATTCTGGGTTGGTGTTATTTAATCACGAAGAACACTAAAAATTTGTGGATATTTCTTTATATGTAGGAAGATTATGATAATCGATATATGTGGATGTTCTTATTAACCGATTGTGCTACACTTTCTTAAAGAAAAATTTTGTTCATAGTTTTAGGTAATTAGCGATAAATCAAAACCCTATGTGAATATAACCTTCCCTACCTCGAATTGTTCAACACAACCATCCACAACCTATAACCCAACCACAAGGCACCCTCAGTCACCTCTCGTCAGGTAACGGCAATCGCCAAAACCCTACACATCACCCCAGGCCAACCCTCATAGGCCCCGATACCAATCACATCCCATGTACATACAATACTGATCTATCTTCAAAAGCACAAGCAAAAAAAATCCAGTACACCAGGAAGGCAATCTGTTCCGAACTGGGCTCCGTATCCAAATGGGTATCTACGAAAACTGATTATGTTATTTTGATGGATCTTATTCTACTACTGACTATGCAGCTGGATATGGAGTCGTAGCACGGACTCCAAAGGGATCATTTTTAGCAGGCTTCTCGGGCGTGGCTAGGGTTGGATCCAGCCTCCAGGCAGAAGTTATGTCTTTGAGAGAATCCATTTTTTGGGCCAAACAACAAGGCTGGAGACACATTTTGATCCGGGGTGATGCTAAGACGATCATCGACGACGTCAACGGCCTCACGTCTTCTAGTCCCTGGTCTTGTCATTCGCTAGTAGTTGATTGTAAAAAACTAAGTTTATTTCGGTTCTGTAATTTATCTTTTATTAGTAGAGAAGACAACAAGATAGCAGACTTTATTGCTAACTTTGCCCGGGTAGATGGGGTGGGAAAGATGAGTAACCCCTCCCCATTCTCTACCCAATTAACAATGGATCTTTGTAGTCCCCTTTTCAATTAATCAATTTCTTTCTTGTCAAAAAAAAAAACAAGCTCCGTCGACTCTTCAATTTCATTAATCAATTTATTTCATTTTTAATCATCATCTCTTTAACACTCTCATCATCAAAGTCTTTGTTAACTTCATAATCTACAATATCCCAACAACGGTGACATTCCGTTTCTATGACTTTTTAAACTTCTTGAAGAGTCTCTTTTGATGCTCCTGCTTCTTCCAGTTGATCATATTGTTTAGAGATTTTTTTGATGTTAATACGTTTTCCAACATTAATCACAATAGAGTCTCTAAACAAAATTTCTTCCCTTTGAATGAGTGAATGATCATAAATATGATCAATATGAGTAAGTATGGATACGTTATCATAAGTTTTGAGTTCAAAACTCTCAGACATATGCACATTACTAAAAAACAACTGATTAAAAGTATAACTAGCTTATATCCTTGTGATTGTTTACTTACATACCCGCTATAAGGTTGTTGGTGTCCGTGAAAGTAACCATAAGGTTTCGTTGGAAGTTGATCATAACCAAAACATGGATTTTGATTATACCCATGGTATGGTTGGTAGTTGTCATAAGATTGAGATGGAAAACCGTATTGATTACCACTATTATATGATTGATCTTGTGCACCGTACATGTTATTTCTATAAGGAAACATGAAGATGATACAAAATAATAAAAATTAATATTAACTAAACCTAAAAAAAAAACTATGCACATAAATCATATATAACTTACCTTTCGTTCTAGACGGGCTATGAATACTATTAGTCCATTGTGAACACTAAATTTTTTTAAAATAAAATATCTAACAACTAAAAGCTACTGACTGCTCCCTGACAGCGGCGTCAAAATTTGATCCGCGTCGTTTACATAATTTGATCCGCGTCAAAATTTAATTACTGTATGATAGTGGTGATAAGTTCGTCCCAACGAAGAGCAGTGAGTTTCTAGTTGTTAAAAGTATCAAATAAGGGATTTTTGGGTTGTAGAACAAATAAATAATAAAAGAAAATAAAGATTGATTTAAAGCAATGGGAAGAAAGACGATTAAGGAATCCTTCGTCGTCACCAGAAATAAACTTAATCAAAATAATCTTGTTAAATTATATTGTCATCTACCGTAGAATAGCAATAAGATCTGCTATCCCCGGAATTCCTGTTTGCACTGGTTTCGGAAGTGTTCGACTATCATTTTATCCAACTAACCCACCAAGAATAGGCTTTCGAGGTGTTAATTAATTAGACACTTTACACTTTGTGAATTAGGTGGATCCTAGCATCAGACGCCTAAGCTCAGTCTTCCTACTAGTGATATCTCTATACACAATCACTTAATAGAATCCCTCTGTTATATTTTACGATGTACTACTTGCGTAAATAATTGAGTGACAATTACATTATCACATGACCCAATACTAGTAGAAGAATTATTATGAGGTTATGGCCAATTAAATAACCCAGTAATAATTTTAAAACAATAAAAACAATAGAGATAATCGATAATTGAAAATAAAACTTAAAATACACTTGTAAAAATGGTTAAAAATTTCATTATTCAGGATTTTGAATCATCCCTAACTAATAAAAGAATTAGCTAAACATAGCTATGGAGTTTTTAACAATAAAAGAAAAGAGAAATAAATAAAATAAAAACTAAAATAAAAAGCTCAAAATAAAAGCCAGGAAAAAACTCTCGTCCAAAAAACTTGATTAATTGTAGAGAAAATTGTGTATCAAAGTTTGTGTCTAGGCTCCCATTTTTATAGGCTTTTGTAACCTCCTCTTGATGTCTATCCAACTAGGAAACCTGATAACCATAAAATATTTTCACCTCCTTTTGATCCTTATCCAAGTAGAAAACTTAACCTCCTCAGATACTAACACTTCCTTTTATTCCGGGTCCAATTAGGACACTTAACCACCTCAAAATCCAACAAAACCCTTATTTTAACGTCCAAAGGAAGCCCAAAATGAATTCCTTCTTTCTCTTCCCACGCAGGCCCAAACAGGCCCAACAGAAACCAAATCCAATTTGGTTTCACCGTTTTTCTCATAACTTCTTCATACGACCTCGAAATGACCTCACTCTTTTTGTGTTAGTTTCACCTGACAATTATCTACAAGATGGTGAGAATAAATCCAGGATTTTAATGTTCATTTATTTACTTGGTAGTCATTCTTATGTTTTTTGACGTTCTTTGCTCATTTTCGTCATATTTCTTCCACTTATCTTGGCTCTAGTTACTTGGATATTTGGAGTACTTCACCTATTAGCTCTTTTATCTCTATTTTAACTCTTATTGGGATGATTCACCTAATAGAGAAAAATAAAAGAAAACAAGAGTAATAACAAATAATATGCAAGAATTGTTGCAAATATTAGTATGGATTTGACACTAAAATCATGTAAATTATACACTTATCAAATTCCCTCATACATAGATTTTTCTAGTCCTCTACCAAACTACTACTAAACTACCTAACTCACTTTCGGAGGAATCATGGTTATACTTAGTATGTGAAACAAGTCTTTAAACCCCTAGGTGCTCCTAGTGGACGAGTTATAGTTTCATGAGGGTTTACAAGAAATATACCCACAAAACCTACCCAACGTCTAACTATTCCAAAGTCTCGAACATCCAAAGAGCTATGAGGACATAAAGTTTCTTCACACTAATAATAAGAAGTTAGAAGTACAAAAGAATTGTATTCTTACGCTTAGGTCGAGAGATGAGAGTGTAATGTATTAAACCAATGCCATACGAAAGAATGCAACCTCGAGAGCAACCAATAAGCATTTCGCCATGACTTCTGTCTCACCAGTTGGTCACTCATAAATAAGACGATTGAAATAGGTCTCACATGTGTGTATAAGAAGGAATAAGAGAGAATACTTACACACAAATGAATGCTGACGCTAAAACTTATTTTTTTATATTTTAAAATTTTGAAAAACTTCGTTTTATATTTTTATGGTGATATCTAAGAAAGGAAATCAATAATTATGCAAGGATGGGAATACTCACTTACCTTCTCATCCGATCTACATTCATCACCACTCTCACATCAAATAGAAACGTCTTCGACTTCAACTATTGATGATAAACTTCTGAACTTTGACAACTTGTACCCATTATTCTTCGATTCCTTGTTGCTTGAAATTTTTTCATATATTTCTTCTTTTCCATGGCCTTAACTAATGAAATAACAAACTAATTGTAGCATTTAAATGCATATATGTTTGTATTTTTGATTTTTTTTAATAACGAACGTGGAAAAAAACTTTAGCACTTGAATCTTCACAACTCGTATTTCCTTAGTATCATAAACTAAAAAACTTACATCTTTTGCTTTTCTTTATTTTTTACTTTGTCTTCATTTTTTGATATAAAACTTTGTTCCTCTTTTTGTTGCTTATAAACCTTGAACGTTTTTCAACTTTCTTCATAGATATGTTGTCCCTTCGCTTTTTGATGATGATGTGTTTCTATTGTTTCTTTGTCGAGAGAATAGTGCCAACTACAAATAAGACTACAAGATGAGGTTTATTCACAATTCTGATGTCACCCTCATGACTGATAGAATCATCACTCAGGAGATCAAAAAAGTGTTGAAGGGGTGCGAGGTTGAGTAGCTCATCATTCTACCCGGAGTTTGCGCAAATGAAACACTCTAAACGGAAAATTTATGTTGAAGGTTTGGTGCCTCACTCTTATTTTATGGGTAGTCTACACTAATGAAAGACTAGCTCTCCAATAATACATTCAATCTGCACCTAATTCGCCACTGGCATGGTTAGGATCACGATTACCCTCTCAATGATTAAGAACCTCGAAATAAATTCTCTATGACTTCTAAGTTCAGTTATTATGTAAGAACTCCGTATGTAAACTAAGTAAAAAGTATACTACGTGGCTTTAAAATATCTAAAGTTCGAGGGTCAAGAAAATATATGTAAAAGTTTGAAAAAAATTAACTTATGAAAGTAAAAACTAAAAAAATCTATATGCCAATTACTCCCTCGAACTTAAACTTCACATTTTCCTCAAGAGATGTTTATCACGGTCAGAATTTTCCTGACAAAAAATTTCTCATCAAATTTTTCTTCATTATAGATATAGAACTCTATGAATTTAAACGTGGGAATATAAATATTATACGCAAACTATAAAAAACTAAAAAGAAAAAGGATTAAGATACAAAACCTATGGGTTGCCTTCCATTTAACGCTTGGTTTAAAGTTGTCAGCCCGACTTTCTGGTCACCCGTATACTAACAATTTGAAAATTTGAGGGTCCATCCAAATAACTATCCGCAATGTTAATAACAACTTCACGCAAATGTTAGCACAAGATAAAAATACCGAAACTGTTATTTGATGAAAGTTACCCCCACACTTAGTCTTTCCCATACTTGGAAGTATATTGAAACATAGAAAAGGAAACTTTTATGGTTTCCTCTTGGTGAACGCTACATAGTGTTAGAATCAAACACATCTTGTGGTGGATACTTGGAAGCAAAGTGATCCTTAAGAATTTTAGAAACATATACATCCAACAGTATGTTAGGTTGGGGGGTGGGGGTGGTGGTGGGGTGTGGGGGGTGGGGGGTGGGGGGGGAGGGGTTTATAATCACATAAAGGTTTAGATGTAAAGTCAAATAAACCTTCAAATTACAAACCTGAGGAGTGATTTATCACTTCGTCAACATGCTCCGTCGGCTCTTCAATTTCATTGATTAATTTGGTTTCATTCTCGATCATCATATCTTCAACACTCTCATCATCAAAGTCTTTGTTAACCTCATAATATTCAATATCCAAACGACGTTGGAGTTCCGTTTGTATGACCCTTTTAATTTCTTGAAGAGTCTCTTCAGATGCTCCTGCTTCTTCCAGTTGATCATATTGTTTAGAGAATTTTTTGATGTTAATACGTTTTCTAATATTACTCACAATAGAGTCTCTAGACCACGTCTCTTCCCTTTGAATGAGTGAATGATCATAAATATGATCAATAGGAGTAGGTATAGATAAACTATCATAAGATTTGAGTTCAAAACTCTCTGATATCTGCATATTATTAGAAAACAACTGATTAAAAGTATAACTATCCTCCTATCCTCGTGATTGTTCACTTACATACCCGTTATAAGGTTATTGGTATGTATGTAAATAACCATAAGGTTCCGTTGGATTTGATCATAGCCAAAAGATTGGTTTTGATTATACCCATGATATGGTTGGTAGTTGTCATAAGATTGAAATTGAAAACCGTATTGATTACCACTATTATATGATTGATCTTGTGCACTGTACATGTTATTTTTGTAAGGAAACATGAAGATGATACAAAATAATAAAAATTAATATTAAGTAAACATAATTTTATTTTTTAAATAACTATGCACACACAAATCGTATAGAACTTACCTCCCGTTCTAGACGGTCTATGAATGCTATTAATCCTTTGTGAACAAGTATATGCCGGTGCACAGCCAGAGTTTCCCAACGTAGCCTGGAGGAGTAACAATTGCATGTATGTAGATTTGGGACTGAGGTAGCACCTGAACGTTGAGGTTATTATTCCACATTAGACTTAGTCCACATCGTCTTCCAATCTTAAGGACAGTGGAGTGATTTTTGGAACTTTAGGGATTGTGCGAAGCCCATCATATGATTTTCATTAGCTAAGAAAAGGAAAATAATGTTGGGCTTATAAAAAGACACCAATTCTTTTAGATGCTGGACTGTTGTGGGTTGGTTAATTCCTTGACAACTCAAAGCCATGATACTCATTATTATACCGGAGAGGAAATCACTTGAAGATTATGATAATGACGGTAGTGTGGATGAAAGAGCGAATGGGTAAAAGTCATTTAGGATATCTGGACAAGACTAATTATTAGTTGGGCTTAGTAGAGTTACCCCTTAATGGAAAGTTATGATCTTCGCCGAGTACTTCGCCAATTAGGTTGCATCCAAACGATCATGTTCGGGAAAGCTAAGTTCGAGTTGTTGCCAAAGAGTTCTTCTAATGGAACTAAGAGCACCACCTCACATTGGAATCTTAGCTACAAACCCAAACTAACCATTGGGTTTTGGAACAAATTGGATGAGAACAAGCTTAATATGGATCTCTTGGAGTCTTTGGGGGAGGATCCTCGTAAAGTTGTTGAGGGGTGCATAAATTGGTATAGGCAAATTTCTCATCTTTATATCATTAACAAACAAAATCAAGCTCGTGCGGATGCTAAGAGGTCAAAGCAAGATGATATGGAGACGAAGAAGAAGTCCAAGACCATCTCCAATGACATTTCAATGGAACTTGGAATCATGGTAAGCGGTGCCCTCAATTTATTCTCTTTATTTTATTATAAATATCAAAGTAAGTAGTCCCTCATCTTTGGGTTTTAAATAAAATCAGGTGGCGGCGGGTAGGGAGATGTTGAAAGCAATGAAGGAGAAACTTAGTTGTAAAACACCTATGTTGTATGATGAGCAACTATACGTCTAAATCAAGTGGGATGGAATCATCAACAAAGGTGTTGGGCCGGAGGAACCAAGTTTGATGAGTAAAAGGCCACGCCAAGAAGGTGAAGATTCAATCCAAGATGGTGCCAAAAGAGGTCGTGAGGATCATGGATGTTGTTCAAGTGGAGGTGGAAGAGGAAGTAGTCGTGGTTGTGGAAGTGAATGAATTCATAAAATTCTTAATTTGTAACATTTTAACACTTTATTTTCAGTTTGGTTTAGTTGTTTTAAGATCTTTTTATTAGTCTATGTGTAATGACCCGACCTTCCACCGATATTGTCCCCACTTAGCCACTGCGGTTATCCAGAAGTGTGGGATTTTCAACGGGCACCGTTGTGGTTATCCAGCAGCAGATTCCCAGGAGGTCACCCATCCCTGGATTACTCCCGCCCGAGCACGCTTAACTGCAGCGCTTTTTGCCAACTCTGGAGCCAACTGTGCTGAAAAGGCCTTGGTGTTAGAAAAGGACAAACCATTACCTATATTCTATTCAGCGAACCCTACCTGCCGAATTTGGGTATTGCAATACCACAACCTTTAAATTGGAGCCGTCCTCGGCTCCGGAATATATTCAAGACCAGATCTCTGACGTGCACTACCACCTATGAGACCAATACCTGGAACACCCCGTCCACATGTGACCCGTCGTCGGCTCTGATACCATTTTTTACTGACACGACCCTCCACCGATATTGTCCCCACTTAGCCACTGCGGTTATCCGGCAGTGTGGGGTTTTTCAACGGACACCGCTTCGGTTATCTAGCAGCAGCTTCCCAGGAAGTCACCTATCCCTGAATTACTCCCACCCGAGCACGCTTAACTGCAGATCTTTTAGCCAACTCTGGAGCCAACTGTGCTGAAAAGGCCTCGGTGTTAGGAAAGGACAAACCATTACCTATATTCCATTCGGAAAACCCTACCTTCCGAATTTGGGTATTACAATACAACCACCTTTAAATTGGAGCCGTCCTCGGCTCCGAAATATATTCAAGCCCATATCTCCGACGTTCCATACCACCTATGAGATCAATACCTGGAACACCCATCCAGCGTACTCTCTCACCCTTGGCAGGTGACCCGTCGTCGGCTTTGATACCATTTGTAATGACCCCACCTTCCACCGATATTGTCCCCACTTAGCCGTTGCGGTTATCCGGAAGTGTGGAGTTTTCAACGGGCACCGCTGCGGTTATCCAGCAGCAGCTTCCCAGGAGGTCACCCATCCCTCAATTACTCCATCCCGAGCACGCTTAACTGCAGAACTTTTTGCCAACTCTGGAGTCAACTGTGCTGAAAAGGTCTCGGTGTTAGGAAAGGACAAACCTTTACCTATATCCCATTCGGCGAACCCTACCTGCCGAATTGGGGTATTATAATACCACCACCTTTAAATTGGAGCCGTCCTCAGCTCCGGAATATATTCAAACCCAGATCTCCGACGTTCCCTACCACCTATGAGACCAATACCTGGAACACCCCGTCCACCGTACTCTTTCACCCTTGGCAGGTGACCCGTCATCGGCTCTGATACCATTTTGTAATGACCCGACCCTCCATCGATATTGTCCCCACTTAGACACTGCGGATGGAGTCTATCCTAATTACCACATACGTTCTATATAAGGAAAAAGAACTAGTAGATTGGATATGGACTAAGGAATGGACTAGTGGGCAAATGCAAACATGTGCGGTGCTTCGCACCGAAGCACCGCGGGCCGCGGGCTTGCGGAGCTTGCGTGTGCTTTTGCGTGAGCCTTGGTGCGATCCTTGGAGCGATCCTTGGCGCGAGCCTGCAAGTGCATACGTGTACCCATCAAAGATCCAACGGTTTTAGATTTTAAAATTATTACAATAAATAATTTCTACCGTTTTATATTAATGGATATTAAATCAAATTAATCCAAAAATATTTTAATTAAAGTTTTTGAATTAAATATTTCTTATCGTTTGAAAAATGAAAAACCTTCTTCTCCTATAAAAGAAAAAACAAAATTCATTTTCAATCACCCCAGACGCAGCTACTATCCTGTCGTCTTTTTCCCTCTTCCTGCTTTGTTTTGAGCACGTAGATTAAAAAATTTCTTTCTTATTCTGCTGTTAAGTTCGCAACGGGCCAACGAGTTTTTGCTAGCTGGGTTGGTATCAGGTGGTTTTATCCTGGATTCGATTTTTCCTCACTAGTGGTATATCAACACTCTTTCAAGAGGTGTACACGACAAATATCGAGTTAAGGGCAGTCTGTTGAACAGGCGACTCCATTTTTCTGTGTGTGTGTTTGTCTGAAGTCTGCTGCGGTTTTCTCTAACCCTTAACTATTTTCAAGCTTCTGTTTGGTTTGGTCTCTGTTAAAGGATCTCTAAGCAACAATCTTAACTCGATATTTCGTTTATTTTGAAAATTTTACTACTGTAACAATGGTGAAGACTGATGTTGACAGACCTCAGAAATTTTCTGGAAAGGACTTCAAGAGATGGCAGTCAAAAATGTTATTTTTCCTGAGTTTCCACATGCTAGATGATATGGTTCTAAAGCCGTTTGATGAGTCTCTAAATGAACCTGAAAAATTACAGGACTTAGAAAGTTGGAAGAGAAGTAATTATATGGCCAAAAATCATATCTTAAACTTCCTAGAAGATGCTTTATATGATTTTTACAATGCTAAGGATAATTTTAATGCTTACAATTTATGGACTGCACTACAAGATAAATATGAAGCAGAAACAGCAGGAAGTAAAAAATTCCTGGTTGCACGTTTTCTGGAATATAAAATGATAAATGATAAATCAGTGGTTGATCAGTTTCTGGAGATGTAAAAAATTATTAATGAAATAATTGATGAAGGAATGGTTATTGACGAAACATTTCAAGTTTCTGCTGTTATTAAAAAATTGCCAAATTCCCGGGCTGAATACAAGAGAAGACTAAGACATGAAACTGGTGAAATTTCCATGGTAGAATTGGGCAAGAAAATCCAAGTTGAAGAATTGCTGTGTTCAAAGGACAAGAATGTTTCTTCTGCAAGAGACATGTCAAACAAAGCTCACGTTCTCGAACACAAATTTTCTACTCTAAGTCTGGACCACAACAAGCGCAAGCCTGGCCCATAAAGAAAAGGTACCTTTCAAAAACCAAAATCTGCTATTGGTAAAATTAAGGGAGCATGTTATATTTATGGTGTGTCTGGCCATATGGCAATTCATTGTAGAAAACGCAAAGATGCGAACTTTAAGAAAACAAATGTAAATTTAGTTGAAAGTAGTAAAGCGAGTTTTATGGCACGGTGTCTGAGGTTAACTTAGTTACCAATGTGAGAGACTAGTGGGTAGACTCTGGAGCTACCAAACATGTCTGCGGAAGTAAAGACATGTTCACCTCCTATCAGATGGTAGGAGGAGGAGAAAAACTCTATATGGGTAATTCATCTGCAACACAGGTTGCAGGAAAAGGAAAAATTTCACTGAAGCTCTCTTCTAGGAAAATCCTCACATTGAATGAAATTTTACACGTACCAGACATCTGCAAGAATCTCGTTTCAAGTGGTGTGCTAGATGATAAGGGCTTTAAGATTGTATTTGAGTCTGGGAAAGTGATTATCACTAAGGGAAAGGATTTTGTGGGAAAGGGCTATAAGGATGAAGGCCTATACAAATTATCTGTAACCTCTGTTGAAGTAAATAAAGTTGATTCTTCTTATGTTGTTGTCTCATTGAATATCTGGAATGGTAGACTTGGTCATGTAAATTATAATTCAATGAACAAATTGGAAAATTATGGCTGCATTCCAAAATTAAATTTGTAATATGAACATAAATATGAAGTTTGTGTAGAATCAAAATATGCAAAGAAACCATTTAAGAAAAATGTCCACAGAAATTCTAATCCCTTAGAGTTAATTCACTCAGACTTAGTTGATATGAAATCAATCCAAACCAGAGGTGGTAAAAAATGGTTTGTCACTTTCATAGATGATTGTACTAGATACTGTCATATTTACTTGCTTAAAGGAAAAGATGATGCTTTAGAAGCATTTAAATTATATAAATTAGAAGTAGAAAACCAATTGAACACCACAATTAAAACCATTAGATCTGACCGTGGAGGTGAATATGTAATCCCTATAGGAGACTTTTGTGCACAACATGGCATTATTCATGAGGTAACTCCTCCTTATTCACAATAATCCAATGGAGTGGATGAACGGAAAAACCGAACTCTTAAGGAGATGATGAATGTCATGTTAATCAGTTCAGGACTACCGGCGAACTTGTGGGGGGAAGTCGTCCTCTCAGCTTGCTATATCCTGAACAGGGTGCCCCTTAAAGGATCAGTCAAATCACCGTATGAATTATGGAAAGGCAAACAACCCTCTTATGGATACCTCAAAGTGTGGGGGTGTTTAGCCAAGGTCTCTATTCCTCCACCTAAGAGGACTAAAATAGGACCTAAAACAGTTGATTGTGTCTTCATAGGATATCCCGAACACACCACTGCTTATAGGTTTATGGTTGTGAGTTCTGAAAACTCAGAAATTGGTGTGAACACCATTATGGAATCTAGGGATGCTACATGTTTTGAAAATGTGTTTCCGTTGAAATCTGAATCTCGCATGATATGTGATGATCCCCTAGATGTCCCTTCTTCTAGCCATATTTTACCGATAGAAGAAGATGAAACTGTTTATGAACCTAGAAGAGGCAAAAGACTTAGAATAGAAAAATCTTTTGGGCCAGACTTCATAACCTGTTTAGTTGAAACTGATCCACAAACCTATAAAGAGTCCATGACTTCGTCTGAAGCTCCATGATGGAAAGAATCCACTATTAGTGAGATGGATTCTATAGTTCAGAATGAAACCTGGGAGATAGTAGATTTACCTCCAGGGTGCAAACCCATAGGTTGTAAATGGATTTCAAGAGAAAACGTAAGGTAGATGGAACTGTGGAAAAGTATAAAGCTAGACTAGTAGCTAAGGGCTATAAACAAATAGAAGGTGTAGATTTCTTTGACACTTATTCACCTGTCACTAGAATTACTTCCATTAGGATGCTAATTGCAATCGCTGCAATTCATAACCTAGAAATACATTAAATGGATGTAAAAACTGCGTTCCTAAATGGTGAATTAGATGAAGAAATTTATATGGACCAACCCGAAGGCTTTGTAGTGAAGGGTTATGAAAACAAAGTGTGTAGACTTAAAAAGTCTTTATATGGCTTGAAACAAGCACCGAAACAATGGCATGAAAAATTTGATCATGTAATGTTCTCTAGTGGATTTAAAATAAATGAAGCTGACAAATGTGTGTACAATAAATCTGTCAATGATGCCTGTGTGATTGTATGCTTGTATGTTGATGATATGCTTATACTAGGTACAACCTTATAAATCATTAATTCCACTAAGAACATGTTGAGTGAGAACTTTGACATGTAAGACTTAGGTCCTACTGATGTAATCCTAGGGATGAAAATTAGAAAGGAGTCTAATGGATTCATTCTTAGTCAATCTCATTATGTTGAGTCAGTTCTTAAGAAATTTAAACAGTTTGATAGTAAACTAGCAAGTACTCCATTTGACCCTTCTTGCAAACTGAAGAAAAACAAAGACAATGGAGTCTCGCAACTTGAATATTCACGTGTCATAGGAAGTCTGATGTATTTAATGAACTGCACAAGACCAGACATTTCCTATGCTGTGAGTAGACTAAGTAGGTATACCTGTAATCCGGGACATGAGCATTGGGATGCACTTTTCAAAGTGTTGAGGTATCTTAAATACACTTTAAACTACCGTTTGAGTTATGAAAGACACCCCGTTGTTCTTGAAGGATACTGTGTTGCAAACTGGATAGCAGACTCAGAGGAGTCTAAGTTTACGAGTGGATACGTATTCACTCTAGGATGTGGATCAGTGTCTTGGAAGAGTTCCAAACAGAACTGTATCGCTCGATCCACTATGGAATCCGAGTTTATTGTGTTAGATAAAGCAGGAGAGGAAGCCGCTTTGCTAAGATGTTTTTTAGAAGACATTCCTCTCTGGCATAGGCCTGTGCCAGTTATATCTATACATTGTGATAGTCAAGCTGCAATAGCTAATGCTAAAAACAGCAACTATAACTGAAAATCTATTCATATTAGGAGAAGACACAATTCTCTAAAACAACTAATCTCAACTGGCGTTATTTCTGTTGACTTTGTAAGGTCTAAGGAGAATATCGCGGACCCTTTGACGAAAGGCTTGTCCAAGGAGATAGTTAGTAATGCATCGAGGGGGATGGGACTTAAGCTCATAAATTAAAACTTGCCATGAAGGATACTCAACCTTGCTGACTGGAGATCCCAAGATCAAGGTTTTGAATGAGACAACTAATTTGTGGCGGGTAAAAATTAAACACTATCAGAGAATTATTTTCTCTGTCCCTTCCCTATGGTGTAGACGTGATAGTGTGACTGCATGTGAGGATGACTTATAGTAAAGTCTTAATGAGTTCTATAGTTTCAATTTAAGATTGAAATGGGGTGTAGCAGTTAACACTCTTGATAGAACTCACCTATCTAAATGAGGAAGTGGGTCACTTCCTATGAGAATTGAGCTGATTCTCTAGAGCATTCTGAGAAACGGGATATGTCCAGGGCCAAAACGGACACAACGGCGTGAACTTAACAGCACTCTTGAGAGATATCTCGTGTAAGGAGCTATTGATGAATTACACCAAACGATGGCAGTTCAAGACATCGCGTTCACTGTCCATCAAGTAGTTCCAGTACTTCTCACTAAGCAAAGGTTCAATTCCATATGGTCACCTTTTGCTTAAGAGGTATTTCTCGTTTTCCGGTTTTCTGATTTATCGCTTTTTTCATTCATGTGGAGGATTGTTAGAATTAAAAGTGAATTTATTGCTTATTTCCAAATTTAATTTTTTTGTTACCAAATTATCTTGATGGGACCAAAGGGTCACTAGCCTATATTGTGGGTGGAAATAACAAATCCACTTTTCGCTTATATGTGAATAAGAAACCTTTGGTTTGTCCCACATGGGATAAACCAAGGATGGAGTCTATCCTAATTACCACATACGTTCTATATAAGGAAAAAGAACTAGTGGATCGGATATGGACTGAATGGGCTAGTGGCAAATGCACGCATGTGCGGTGCTTCGCACCGAAGCACCGCGGGCCGCGGGCTTGCGGAGCTTGCATGTGCTTTTTGCGTGAGCCTTGGTGCGACCCTTGGCGTGAGCCTTGGTGCGACCCTTGGTGCGAGCATTGGCGCGAGCATTGGCGCGACCATTGGCGTGCGCTCGGCGTGTGCCTGCGAGTGACTGCGAGTGCATAAGTGTACCCATCAAAGATCCAACGGTTTTAGATTTTAAAATTATTACAATAAATAATTTCTATCGTTTTATATTAATGGATATTAAATCAAATTAATTCAAAAATCTTTTAATTAAAGTTTTTGAATTAAATTATTTGAATTAAATATTTCTTACCGTTTGAAAAATGAAAAGTCTTCTTCTCCTATAAAAGAAAAAACAAAATTCATTTTCAATCACCCCAGACGCAGCTACTATCCTGTCGTCTTTTTCCCTCTTCCTGCTTTGTTTTGAGCACGTAGATTAAAAAATTTCTTTCTTATTCTGCTGTTAAGTTTGCAACGGGCCAACGAGTTTTTGCTAGCTGGGTTGGTATCAGGTGGTTTTATCCTGGATTCGATTTGTCCTCACTAGTGGTATAGCAACACTCTTTCTAGAGGTGTACCCGACAAATATCGAGTTAAGAGCAGTCTGCTAAACAAGCGACTCCATCTTTCTGTGTGTGTATTTTTCTGAAGTCTGCTGCGGTTTTCTCTAACCTTAACTATTTTTAAGCTTCTGTTTGGTTTGTTCTCTGTTACAGGATCTATAAGCAACAGTTGATGGGGTACAGATGAAGTAAGTACATGTTTTATCTATCTATATATAAACTAATATAGATAAGGGTTTCAATTAGGCCCTATAGTCATGACGTATCATGTGACTGCTGGTTTGGCTGTATGTTAGAAATATAGGAAGTGAAGTGAACTTAGTCAAGCGACTTTAATTGAATCTGTCCTATTTGTCAACATATCTTTCATTAAAGCTCTTACTTATCGATATATATTTGTACCGAACCATGCATCTTACCCTAATAACAGTGCGAGCATGTTTACTTGCTCCTTTCAATGACTAAACTCTGCCTGGCGCCAACCGGACCAAAGTGAAGTTGGCAGGGATATACATTTGGAAAAAGACCTCGTATTTATACATGCATGCACTGAAGTAGGGTGACAATAGCGAAACTGGATTGCACATTTAACGAAATGTATAAACCTTGTTCGTTGTTGTTTCATCATTATCGTATGAGTTTCAAATTTTGGTTGTCTTATAAGATATATGCGGATATATGTTTCTAAGATAGTTGTTCCATATATATTTTTATTTACTATACATGGGTAATTATCTTACGAATAAGATAAAGTCTAAAATAGGATTAAAATAGGAAAATAGATAGAAATTTATGAAACCAATCTCTTTTTTAATCTAAAAGATTTCATAAATATATGAAAAGAGAATATATATATATATATATATATATATATATATATATATATATATATA
>JAJJMC010014238.1:961736-972967 GCA_023531435.1 Papaver californicum | reverse complement strand
TATATAGCTTTCAAAACCAATATAACGTTATGTTCCTTAAAAATTTTAGGAGGCTAGAAAACTTGAGGCTTTTCCGATGGGTGTAAAAAGACTAGATCTGGTTGCACTGATGTAGACTAGACGATGTGAACACGGTGCGACACAGACATAACATACGGTGAATATATACAGATACTGATATGGTGTCTATTAAATATTCTATATTTTTGGATGACTGCAGTGGTTAAGTGGGGATAATATAGGTGTTGGGTCAGGTTATAACAAATGATGTTAGAACCAATAACGATATATCCTTCAATGGTAAAAGAGTTCGTGGGACAGGTTGGGGCTAGGTACTAGTCTCATAATTGACAGGAAAGGATATATGGGTTTGTATATTATCTTCCAGAGTCAGAGACTGCTCCAGTCTAAGGGGATATGAGAGTGTAACACTCAATATTCGACAGTAGTTAGTCGAATGTAATATATGTAATGATATATCATAAACTAACACCGAGGTCTTTTTAGTATAATTGATTTTAGAGTTGGAAGAAAACTCTGTTGTTGGATCACCACAACAGTGCCCGTTAAAAACCAGTGATCTCCTAGAAAGTTGTTGATGTATCACCACAACGGTGCCCGTTGAAAACCAGTGACCTCCCGGAAAGTTGTTGCTGGATCACCGTCGCGGTCCCTGTTGGAAACCCAGAGATTGGTGAAACCTCCCAAGAAGCTATTGTTGGATCACCGCCGTGATGTCCGTTGAAATTCCACAAAGATGATGAAACGCGTGGCTAAATGGAAACAATATCGGTGGAGGGTCATTACATTATATGTGTCCAGCTCGTTTCCATTTGGTAATCACTAATCCCACTAATCACCTCGATCGGTGTATCTAACACGTGTTGTTTAGCGTCCCGTGTGCATCAGACAAGGATACAGCTCTAATATAGCCGTGTTTGTGCAACCTACGACCAGATATTTTTCTAATTTCTTTCATAGAAAGAGATAATAATTTTCCATATTTAAGAAGTCTCAAATAGTGGCTTATGGTTCTAATAAAGGAATTTTTTTCAGGATTAAAGGTGTCTAAATAGTTGGTTAGGGGGTTTCCTAAGCAATAGCAAAATATCAAAGTTATCCTCCATCTATAATTAAAACCTAATTACTAAATCAACACCTTGTTCTATTCAAAATCTATTCCTCTTATTCTCTTGAACATCATCAAAAACAACCCAACCAATAAATTAAACATCACCAACAACCCAATAAAAAAAACCGAAAAAAATCGGTGGACAATTTCAAACTCCCCAACAAGAACGCATGGTTTATGTTAGGTATTATTCGACAAATCCATGTTTTATTTCTCTTTTTTTTTGTTTGAAAACTGTTTGATTGATTGAATTTTTAGTACAAATTAGGTTTTCAGTGTAATATACGGTTGGGTTTTTAAACAAAACTCAGCCGTAAAATTAAGTTATGAAGGTTCTACGGTTGGGAGTTCTTCAAAACGCAAATGTAACTGCATTTTCAGAAAATTTTACGTTTAGGTTTTTTAAAAACCCAACCGTAATTTTTAAAAAGAAATTAAAGGAGATTTTTACGGTTGGGTTCCATATACCAAAACCCAACCTTAACTGAGTTACAGTTGGGTTCGATATACCAAACCCAACCGTAAGTGGGTAAAAATTGGGTTTTTTACCCAGTTACGGTTAGGAGTTCATCATCACCTAACCGTAAATTAGTTTTACGGTTGGCTACAAAGGGAAAAACCCAACTGTAAACAGGTCTGAAAAGCTAAAAAATTCAATCTTTGGTTGGGTGAATCACGATCTCCATCATGAGGTATATAAAATTTGGTTTCTCTGTTACATAAGGCTTCACCCACCCAAATTTGTCATTGGAATCACTCAATTTGGTTGGGTGAATAAAAATCTAGGGTGTTAAAAAATAACTCTTATTTCCTTCTACTTCGATTCCCTCCAAAAACCAAAATACTAACAAGGGGGTAGTCAATTAGGATTCTTGGAGATTTATGGAAAGATATATGAAATCAGTTGTTAGTGGATCTAGACTCTTTTCAAATTTCTAAAAATTCATGTTATTGGATGGGGAGTTTATGAAAATCTATGAAATTTTCTTTTATTGGAAGTAAACTTTAAAATTATGGATTTGTATTTTTGAGATACTTTGAGAGACTTTTTAGTTGAAATAGGCTTGAGAGAAGTCTCTCCAAATAGGTGATATTTTGAGAGACTTCCCAATTTAAATTTTTTTCATTTTTTTGTAAAAAATATGCGAATGAAAAATATGCAAAATTACTAAAGAAAATAAAAAGAAATTACAAGAAAAAGAAAATGTCATAATCATCCTAAAATATATAAAAATTATTACCATTTATTTTCATCAAAAAAATTTACTATCATATTAATTAATAAAATTTAATTATTTTTTTGGTGATTAGAAATATTTTTATTATTTGATTAGTTTTTTTTCTTTACAATAGTATGTGAAAACTATCTACAAATCAATGAGATTAGTCTTTACATATCTCTTATGAAGTCACCGAGAGTTTCTCAAAGTTTATGAACTTACGAAGACTCTTTCAAATTCTCTCAAACAACAAGTTCCTT
The DNA here is from genome assembly GCA_023531435.1 of Papaver californicum. NCBI lineage: Eukaryota > Viridiplantae > Streptophyta > Magnoliopsida > Ranunculales > Papaveraceae > Papaver > Papaver californicum. The sequence continues at coordinate 970,355 of JAJJMC010014238.1, read as the reverse complement.
AGAATCTCTAAAAATCCTAATTGACTACCTCCCCATAACTTTAATTTTCTATCTCTAACTATACATTAAAATAATTAATCTAATCTAATAACTAATAATAATTTAGTTAATCTAATTAGAAGATTAACACTAATTAAACGAGGGTTATTTAACCATTATAAAATATGATAGATAAAGGATTTTTGAATTTAATAAATAATGACCCTATATTATCTTCATATAAAAAACCTCTCCACGGAACCATAAGCTTCTATACGAGGCTTTATATTTAAGCGCATTCGTTTTCTATAGTTTTATATTACTACACCACCTGCTACTGTCGTAATTAATCACTTCGTGTGGCAATGAGAAATGGAAGGGTTATGGCACAAAGGAGAAGGAAAGGCTTGGATACACTCATTCCCGGATGACTGCAATGAAGTTAAAAATTTCTGTACCGGGATGGTTCAAATGTGTATACTTGAAGGAACTAATAATGAACTGGGTTAAAGTCATCCACCTCGTGGGTAGAGCTAAAATTTCAGGATATGGGAAAAAAAACAACACAAAAACATCTTAGGATGGGCAAACATCATTCAATATAGGAAAAATTACTTGATATTATGAAAAATTTAACCCGGCTAGTTCGAGCCCTACTTCAATTATTTGTGGCTCAATTAGTTAAAATAAGGTTTTTTTAAAATAATTTAAAAAAAAAATTTATCCACTTATTTTTGTTAACGGCTAATGTATTCCTGATTAATTAGTGTTAATAAATTATATTAGTTGTTAATTGACTGTGTTAGTTGTGAAAATAATTAATGTTAAATGAAACTTCAAAACATGAAAAAATTTGAGAAAATTTGAATTTTTTTTAAGAACATAAAACTAGAATCTGTGAAGGCTATGGCTCACATATGTCAATTCTGAGTTGGTGTTATTTAATCACGAAGAACACTAAAATTTTTTGGATATTTCTTTATATGTAGGAAGATTATGATAATCGACATATGTGGATGTTCTTATTAACCGATTGTGCTACACTTTCTTTAAAAAAGATTTCGTTCATAGTTTTAGGGAATTAGCGCATTACATAATTTAATACACATATTCTTAAATCCCGCATGTTAATATATTGTTTGAGAATAAGTATAAATTCATACTCATTTTATATAATTCATACACGATTTAAAAATGAATGTGGTATACTCGGTCTGAAAATGCATATGAAATCATAGGCGTTCTCAGGTCGAGTATGATTTTAATTTTTATGAAAACTGTACTAACAGTCCACATATATAGAGTCTCATATCAGTCGATTCTGAAAACGAATTCTTCATTTTTTAAATCAAAGCCAAAATCCATATATATAGAAATTCATAATGGCCGATTATAACTTGAAAAACTTACATAAAAATTGGGCCTTTCCTTTATCTAGAATCGGTCGATATGAATGCCCATATCGACTGATTCTGGATTGATGTTCTTCAACCACGAAAAACTCAAAAACAATTGGTCTACGTGGTCATAAATATCGACCAATTATTATAGGAATCGGTCAATGTGGAGATAGACATCGACGGATTCTGGTTTGCCACAGAAAGCCAAGATTTTTTGTAGCTTTCAATGTTTAAATGGATAAGCCAATTATAAGCATAATTAAAAATAATGTGTAAAATGGGTGTATTATCCATTAAGAAAAATCAAATAAAAAATATAAATACTAATAAAAAATAGGAAAAATAAATAGAAAATATCAAAAAAAAAAAAAAGTTAAAAAAATTAATTTTAAAAAAAGTTTTAAAATAAATAAATAAAAAAGTTAAAAAAATTATTTTAAAAATTAATTAAATAAATAATTAACTAAACTAATCTAAGAATTAATTTAATAATTAACACTATTTAATCAAAAGGATGTATTAGCCATTAACTACAATAGTTGGATAAAGAGTTTTTGAAATTATTTCAAAATAACCATATTTTAATTTATTAGGTATTGCTCAAATAAAATGCATAGGCCTCAAATTAACCAGGTTTATTTAGAAATCACATTTAGGGATACCATAAAAAATTGAGGGATTCTCAAGTTTAAACCATACTTAATACACTGATAAGGGATGTTTTCAAGTGCTGAAAATACTAAATTACCATTTACCTTTTTTCCTAATTAAATCTTACAAACAAAACCTAAAACCTAAATTTGTTATCCCCCATTCTTTACCTCTGCAGATTTCTCCTTCCTTCTTCTTTTCATTTTCTTTTCTTTTATCTTATTTCAAACCAATTCATCGTCGAATACAAAAATTTATACATCTATTAATAACGGTTATAAAAATAAATAGAAACAATGTTACAGGCCTGTTGATGATCCCGACATCACAAAAATGGCTCAAGCAAAATCAAAACAATTACTCAAAGAGAAGTTTATCTCAGAATATCTTGTTGACAGGCTCATTGGTGATCTAGACTGCTTCTTGACCAAGTCATCAAAGGGGAAAGTTCTGGAACATTACCCATATGAAGCTTATCTCAGAATTAGGGTTTATTAGAGATTTAGAATTGTATAAATAGAGGGTCATAAACTCTAAATTAATTTTGAATGGAAACCTAAAAAAAAGAGATATTTTACAAACCATAAAAAACGCCGTAGATAAATTTCATATCTTCCAACCATAAAAGAAACCATTGTGAACATAAATCAATAAAATTTATTTTCTCAAGGGAAACAACCATGGAATAGTCATAACTTGCCAAACCATCATTGAGATCATTGAGATTGTTTGCGAGGAAGATACATTTTTACCCAAACAACCACCTAAATATTTTATTTTTTTTGGTTTCGCGAGGTGTCACAAAACAGAAAAACCAAAAGAACATAAAAAATTAACTCAAACAAGCAGACCCAACATCTCACAAAGCAACTAAATAAGTTATCTTTCTGAAATCTCTACTGAGAATCTGCCATATTTGTTGGCTAGCTTCTTGCTTTCATTAATTGTGTTCTGCATGTGGGAGTATAATTTATTGCAAAATGAAACTGAATTATCTTGCATTATTTAGACTGACCTTTGGTTACATTTACATTTGAACACACTCAAATAATAAGAATCCAATTTTGGTTTGTGTTTTAACTAAAAATTTTCTCTTTCAATATAATGTTGTTTATCAATAAAAAAAACTACCTAGGAACTCAAGTCATGAAGTGATGCATAAACTCCATCTTTTTTATTCACAAGTACTTCGTGTTTTCCTTGTTCAACGACCACACCATTTTTCACAACAGCGATTAGATCTGCCCCTTTAATGCTAGATAAACGATGAGCGACAACAATTGTTGTCCTGTTTTTCATTACCCTTTCGAATGCTTCTTGTACTATATGTTCTGATTCTGCATCCAATGCACTTGTAGCCTCGTCAAGTAGAAGGATCTTAGGATTTTTTAGTATCGCTCTTGCTATAGCAATGCGTTGTTTTTGGCCACCTGATAATTGAATACCTTTCTCCCCAACATATGTATCATATCCCTTTGGCAATGCTGAGATGAAATTATGTGCATTAGATGCTTTTGTAGCTAGTATGATCTCCTCTTCGGACACTATCCCTTGTTGCCCGTATGCAACATTAGCTTTAATTGTGTCATTGAATAATACAGGTTCTTGACTTACCAATCCCATTTGTTGTCTCAACCAATTAATCTTAAATTTTTGAATTTCCACTCCGTCCAACATTATACGCCCAGAATCAACATCGTAAAATCTTTGTAATAGGCTGATCACAGTAGATTTACCACACCCACTCTCTCCAACAAGAGCAACAATCTGCAAAACATTTCAAAATATCGATGTTCCACTAAAATGATTAGTTACTTAAAAACATTCATATAAAAAGTCACTAATCATAAATAGCAAGGTCTTTGCCAAGAATATCAACGAGCATGCTTTTTCCATGAAAAGTCATTAGAGGATCAGTCAGTGATGCTGAGGAGATCACCTTTCCAGATGGGATGTTCAAGCAGAAGTCTTCGAAGATTTGTACATTAGGACGTGACGGATATTTGAAGCTGACATTTTGGAAATCAATAGTACCTTCCACATTGTCTAGTGTTAAACCCGTATTACTACTTGAATCAATCTTAGGTTTGTTTTCTAGAATTTTGAAGATAGAAGCAGCAGAGTCCCTAGCTTTGTTGAAATCAGGAGCCATGGCAGTTGTTTCTGAACTGTCCACCACTGAAACGAACAAAACAAAGATGACCTATAAAAGTAAAGTGTCAGAAACAGAGCTAATCATACAATTTGAGAGTTGAACATGACGAATAAGAAAGAATTCAACAAAGAAAATTTACCCTGAAAATTTGTTCAAATGTCGCCTTCCTATCTCTCACAAAATTGCCTCCGGCATAAAAACAAATAGAAGCACCAGCATAGATTATAAAAACAGCAATGGCAAGGCCAACACCACTTATCAATCCGCGTTGATTTCCTTGTCTCATGGAATTCGTGCATTTGCTATTATATAGTTTAGCAACCTTCTCCTCTGCATTAAAGGATGCAACAGTTCGAATGCCTCCCACAGCACCAAATGCAACTTGATTTGCTTCTTCGTACTTCACCTGCATGTAAATACATAGTATATTACAACTGGAAATCAAGAGATACAGAAAGTTATAAATCTAAAGTGCTCCAAGCGGGAAGCAGATTCATAAAACAATAAACAAAAATTTAACTGCAATAGTTTAATTGAAAAAAGACAAAAAGAGAAATATATGTATTTGTGTAGCAAGACAAAAACCATTTATTTTTGCAGCTCTTCAAGGGGGAAAATGAATTTATTTTTATTTTTTTAAAGAAAAATCTCTTTATTTTAAGTTTAAATGGTATCTTAAACTCATGTTAAATTGCATCCAATCCAGAAATGGAATTGGTATCATCAATGTTGTAGGCACAGGCAGAGATGAAACTGCTAATATCCCTTTGCAGTGCTGTTCGTAACAGATTCATGGGTTTGGTACATAACTAGATCATCTGTTTTAATGCAGTTTAAAATGAAGTTATTAAGTACTACTTACCCTTCCATCCCCATTCAGGGAACTTTGTATAAACTTCATACGTGCGTATCCTTCTGAGGCAAACAATGGCAACAATGCAATAAGCACAAGCGTAAATTGCCAATTAGATAAAAGTGCTATAATGACTGCTGCAGTGATTGTTGATATGTTCTGAACCCATAATGACAAGGAATCTCCAACAAGGTTCTGAACTCTCAAAGTGTCAGTAGATAACCATGTCTCTATTGCCCCACTGAAAATGACATCAAGATTAGAATGTAAATACTTATTTACAATTAGAGCAGCTTTTGTTGATGAAGAAATTGTTTATATTACCTTGAATTTGTATGGTCATCGAACCAACTCATTTCTTGGTGCACAATTTTTTCAAAGCACATAGATCTAACCCGTTGAACTAGTTTACCACCTGCAATTCCTATGAGGTAATGTTGCAAAGGTATAATAATTAGACCGATGCAACCTAGTGCTACAAACATGATGGACCATATCCTCGAATCTCTGCGAAGTTCATCTGGTTTCTCATAAAATATCTTAATTATTCTCGAGAGTAAGAAGCCTAAGGTAGGTGCCATCAGACCTTTTATCATTGCGGCAAACAATCCGAAGAACAAAATTACCACCTCTGGCTTATTCAAGTAAGCTAATTGACTAAAAGATACCTTATGTTGCACTAGTTTATCTTTTTGATCAACTACTTCTTTGTTACTATCGTCTAAATCATTGGAATCGTGGTGAGAGACTGAAGTGTTGATACCAATCTTGTCTAAAGATGGAATATATTCATCATTTGCAGCATTCTCTTGTAGACGGATTAACTGGGAGTAGGCTCCATTTAAATCCATGATTAGTTCTGCATGACTTCCTAAAAGATGTAGACATATCGAGTAAATAGAGAGGTTCATGGAGAAATGATGAAAAATACATGAATTTGTAATCAACTTTTTCAATTACCTTGCTCCACTATTTTTCCTTGATGTACCACATTTATGATTTTGGCATCCTTAATGGTAGTTAGCCGATGGGCGATAATGATGGTTGTTCGATTCAAAATAACACGTTCTAAAGCATCTTTCACTATTTGCTCGGACTTAACATCCAAGGCGCTTGTGGCTTCATCAAGAAGTAGGATCTTTGGGTTCTTCAAGATGGCTCTTGCAATTGCAATCCTCTGTTTTTGCCCACCGGATAACTGAATTCCACTTATCATTGTTTCAATTCCCTGTAAATACATACGTATAAGCAAGCATTTGTATATGCTAAAATGAAATCTAAGAATGAATTTAAGTATTACCATAGGCAACTTATCAATGAAACTTGCAGCATTGGCAAGCGTGACTGCCCTCTTTATTTCTTCTTCGGTTGCTTTTTCCTTTCCATAGATAATGTTCTCTTTTATTGTAGTTGCGAACAATGTCGGCTCTTGGCTTACTAGTCCGATAACATTCTCCCTAACCCACTTAAGCTGTAGATCCTTCAGGTTAACACCATCTATAAGTACTTCACCAGCTTGGGGATCATAAAATCTCTCTACCAAACTAAGTACTGTAGATTTTCCACTTCCACTCTGTCCAACCAAAGCTGCAGTGCTTCCACTCGGAATGTATAATGAGAAACCTGATAGTACTTGGACATCAGGCCTTGTCGGATAACTGAAGTAGATTTCTTTCAAACTTATATCACCCTTGATGTTTTCTATTACAATTCCTTTCTTCTCTGAGATATCGATCACAGGTTTCCGCTTGATTACTTTAAACATCTTATAACTCGCAGCTTTTCCGGCTATAAATATACTTAGACAAGGAAATGCTTGGCCTAGTGCACTTTTTATTGATCAGGAAATAACCAGTTAGTAGGAATATAACAAATACTCGAAGATAGCACACAAAGAAAACAACTTTTTCGGGTATTATTAATTATAACAGGTTACCTACATTCCACCAATTGCGAGATTGAATATAATGCTGGTGATATTCCCACCATTGAAGCCTTTGTCAAGAATCAACCTAGAGCCATACCACATTGCAAGTCCTTCAAAACTGTACATGACTGATATCGCTACGCCAAATCCTATGCCAGAAGCAAGTGCTTGTCTGGTCATGAATATGTATGTTTTTGGTAGTATTTTGTTGTATTTTTCTATTGCTTCCTTTTCTCCTGTAAAAGATGCTACCTGTGCATTTATATCCAAATTTAGAAGAAAAAATAAATAAATTAAAAGAGCACATAGTTCAGGTTTTGTACTTTCTACTGCTAAAAATCTGCATATAGAAAAAAACTTGCAACTCAAAACATTAAGATCATTTATACTGCACCGAGCCAAAAAAAATCTAAAAATAGAACTTAACAACAGTGTTAATGTAGCCCCTGTGGAGGCACGCGAACAAAAGCCCTACATATAACCCCATCAAATGTAGGTTTCACCATAGTTTTGCCTTCACAACTTTGAAATGTTTACAGCCAGTCGACTTTCATTAAGCATAGCCAACTGAAATACTCGCCCCAATAGTATGGTGTATCCAAGCAAGGAAAATTTCATGGAGGATTCATTTACTGGGTTAACATCTTAAAGTGATCTACATTTGTAAAGAGGGGTAGTCTTGAATATAGAATCACTTACAAAACCAAAAACGAGTATGCTTACCGTTCGAATAGCTCCCATTGTTTGTGCCACAACTTCTGCAGCCTCTGTGTTTGCTGCTTGTCCTCCGTACGATACTTTTGATACATATTTTGACACTAAGATGCCAGTAAGTGCTAGGGGTGGAATGCATGATAACACCAGAAGGGAGAGAGACCAACCTTTCCTAAATGCAATAGTATATGAAGCAAAGAAGGTCGTTGCGAGCTGTATGAATTTTCCAACCTTTTCACCAATGGCATCCTGAACTAGTATGGTGTCACAAGTGAAGCTAACAATGATTTCGGCAGTTGTGGTTTTCTTGTCAAAGAATGCAATATCTTGTTTCAGTACAGCTTGTAGATATGCAACCCTGATTCTTCTTGCTTGTCTCTCCCCAGTAACAATCCAGCAAGACATCTCTACAAGACATAACATATATAATTGAAGAGAGGCAAACAAGCAATTAATTCAATAATTTCTATAACAATGGTTTTCCACGGGCATGTGTGCCCATTCGTTCTAGAAGTTTTACATCATTCATGCTAAAAATACACGACTTTCGTATTAATCTAAGGTGTTTCCTAAGAACATTGAAGGAGGAATTCCTATTCCTAATTTCATAGTTAACAGCATTATAAAAAACAGCTATTAAATTGCTAATTTTTGTTGTCCATTTCTAGAAACAGCAAAGGAGTACAATAGAGATAGATAGGTTTAAATGCTATCACTAAATTTTTCTCATCTCCGAATGAAATCATCAATTGGAAAAACTCTCAGCTCTTTATACATTGATGCCCCAATTGAAAGTCATCTAACTATCAGGGGCACATGGCCACAGTCAGATTAGAATATTATACTATCTTTAAAACTACACATATGGAAAGTGTGAAGGATAGTAGTCCCACATTGCTAATATCCCTATAATAAACTTAAAATATAATATGAAAGGGCC
>JAJJMC010014238.1:878448-961726 GCA_023531435.1 Papaver californicum | reverse complement strand
CACTCATTGCCAATTGGTTTTGAGTTGGATGCCCACAGACTTTAACAGAAAGAACATATACCAGTATTTTTGATAAAACTAAATCCACTTACGCATGAATGTCGCAATGCCAATGCTAACTCCCAAGTACAGAGTCTTCAGTGCAACCTGCAATAAAATCAAGCAGTTACATGCCACGATTAAAATGGCATTATATGACATCTGGGCAGAATAAAATACAAAGTTCCAAATTATTTACCTGTACAAACCAGATCAACATTCATATTTGTGAAATGAGATAAAGAAAAAGTGTTCTGTACAACCCAAATTTATCCCTGTTTACTCTTGCAAGGCTTAGTAAGATATGATATAGTTTTCCCTCGTGGGAGTGGCAAGAGTAGTCTAAAATTGAAACATTCAGTTTATCCTAAATGATACATCTAAACTAGTGCATTGTGCATAACCTTACGAACGCAGATAACACAGAGCTGAGGAAGTATTTGTCACGCGACGTATGCATGCCTGCAGAGAACATTAGGCAACTTAATGTGGTGCCATTTCATTGGTATCTCCATTCACGCAGATAAGTGTGTCTCCTGAGCCTCTGATCAGCACCCATCCTTGGCTGGAAACAACTATTTTTTCTTGTCTTAGAGAGTTGGTCATAGATACTCCTCTATGCTCAGCAAGATTCAATCGACCAGACTCATCAAAAAATGCTAATCCGCGCTTCTTAGAACCCATACTACATCTAATACTTGACAGAATGGAAGGCTTCTGAACTATGCAAACTGCTAATCTACCAGTTGTCGGACTACCAAAAGAAGAGAGAATTTTGCTTGGTATTTCAACAAGCAGCTTGCATGCATTCCTAACATAGACAAAAAGCCACATATAAAAAAAAAAAAAAAAAAAGACTAGAAATTCTCTTTGTTATTTCCTCAAACAGCTTACACCCATCTCTAAGCCTAAATCTATAGTACACAGGCATTTTCAACTTGGTCCTGGCTTCTCACTGTGAAATGCATCATTTGGATTCTCTCTTTTCATTCTTGAGTTTCACTTCAAGACACAGACCCTGAATGAAACCTTTCTCATCAAAGTCTTAGGGTGGGCTGCAAGAGGTCCAGGGTTCAATTCTCGGGATGCACTCATGCCACGGTTCCTAACCATTAGGACTCACGTTCGATTCTTATAGGCCGCAACATTAATTTATAACCATCTATATTTCCTCCGTTTAATTTTAGATAAAAATTCTAGAGTTTTCTTATAAATTAAAAAAAAAACCAAAAATTCTAGATTTATCCTTTATAATATTTCCCTTAAAACATTTAAACCTTTTAGTTTCTAAAATATTTCCCTTAATTTCTTTTTATGCATGAATTCGGAGTAATATTAAATCAAAAAAAATTAGAATAAAATACGAATATCTTTGTCAACTGTGGAACATGAAAAAAACTCAAAACCTTTGTCAAAAGAAATAAACGGAATATTTGTAATTATTACTTTAATTTGAGCAGCACAAAAAAAAAGAAAATTTGTCAGAATATAAAGATAGTGTTAATCTCTTGTCCCAAGTTTAAATATATTTCAGCCACAAAATAAAAAAGAAAAAAGAAAAACAAAAAGTATAGTTTGCTTTTTTTCTTTTCCTTTTGTCGTATCAACTGTGTCCTCCTAGTTCCTCAAAATTATTCGTTTTGTGTTCGTTGACTCAGAAGATCCCTCCCTCCAAAAGAATGAACAAATATCTAATACCCTAAAACCTAGAAATATTCCACACAAATCTATTTTTTTAGATTATTATTTCTAAGCTATTTTTAATTGGATCATCAATAGCACTAAATATGCTTCAAAAAAAAATCCATTAAAATAAAAAAAATTAGTTATGGCATGTAAAATTCAACAATATACAGGACGTAGGAAAAAGATGGATAGATTTAGTTATACCTTGTTCACTGCATTGATTTTGTCAGGACTACCAAAGGAATCAATAACTTGTCCAAGCATGATCATCAAGAGTGGCATACCCATACCACTAGCAATAGAAGAGATCGTCCCTACCAACATCATTAACATATCATATCGATCTGCATATGAAAATAGCTTGTAATATGGCACTGATGCTTCTGCTGCTGCATCTTCTTCTTTCTTTGGATTACCATCAGTACCAACAACATCTAAAGTTTTTTCCTTCATCTTCATCATATGATAACACTATTTACAAATTATGAAATTAAGTAGAATGAAATGAGACCATGAGATAGAGATAGATAGAAAATCATATCATTATTCTCAGCACTGTAGTAATATGCATCTTCTTATCTAGCTACAATAATAGTACTACTACTCTTTAGAGGAAAGGAAAACTCATGAGAATGAAATGAAAAGAAGAAACAGCTAGCTTTTGAAGACAGAGATGAAGAGCAAAATCAAATACGGTAAGAAGCTCTATACTCTCTAAAGTCATGTCATGTGTGGTCCATAACCATAACACTGTTCTACTAGTATTTTTTTTACTTTTACACGTAATTTTTTTTTTAAATGAAGATTATATTTATAAGAAAAAATTACACGTAAGTGGTTGCTCACACGTATTAATTAACAAGTAGCCAACTTACAACTTAATAGCATTTTTCCACTAAAGCAAAATATAAGTAATTTATAGGTCTTTAAAAACTCCTTCATTTCCCACAAAATGATAGTATGCTTAATTAAGTTAGGAAGCTCGTCTGAAGATATGTTTCTACCTCCGTGAATGTGTTTATTCCTCTCCTCCAAAGCCTCCCACACACTCGCGGTTAGTCCTGCTAAAATCATATACACGACTGATCTTTTTATGTACCGGTGAAAAGAAGTATGGCAAGCATTAATAGCATTCCCATAAGAGGAATTTATTGAGAGGTATGGAGCAACAAATGTTAGGTTTATGCATTGGCATGTATACAATCTAAATTAATTTTACCCATAATTCGAAAAATATGAGCCTTCTTTTGGATCCATTTCGTCTTGGGTGTGAGCATTTTTGGGTTCCAAGTGCTGTTGTAGCTAGATAGTAGATTCAACCTTTATTGTGGTGTGTGGTTAAATCAACATTTAATGACGGGTGTGGTTGGTTAGAACATTAAATCCCCATTAATGTATACAGTTGATAATTATTCTTACATCATTTCACCACGGAAAGTAAACTACTTAAAAAATGTAGTTGAGAAGTCTCCGTAATTAATTAAGATAGTTTCCAATTTAATTGGGAGAGGTGAGTTATTTGACACGGATATAACGTTCCTAATATGTTCAACAACGGTTATTTTGTCACCAGTTGAAATGGTTATAAGCCTTACATATCCAACGGCCGTAATCGCTGCGCATGCACGTGGAATTGTAGAGAAGGTGTCAATGATAAGCAAGGGGAGGTGTTACTTTTGCAACGGTATCGGCAAGTAAATGTTGCTAATTTTTAAAGACGAAGTTATTCTCATATATTTTTACTTTTTTTTATTAGGGTATTTTCATGAAATGAACCAAAAAAAAGGCTCTTTGGTTTATATACAGTAAAGATGGTTGATATGAGTAGGGTTGTACATGGTAATATTTATCCGCTAAAACCGAACAGAACCAATTCGATTAGGGAAAACCAAACCGAACCATTTGCTAATGGTTGATTTTTGTTTAAAAAGATAGAAATCGAGAATAATACCTTCGGTTTTGGTTTGATGTAAAAACCAAGCCGAATACCAATGGTAAAACCGATTACTTTTGATTTAATTAATATCAACCATTAGATCTACCTTAGATTAACTATATTTAATCTTAGCCATAGATTTAAACTATAAAAGTTTATATTTAATTTTAATGTGTAATTTTATGTGTCCCTTTTTGTGTTTTTAATCTTTCATTTTTTTGTGTATTTTCTTTTTTTAACTGTCAGTTACATGAAACTGAAAAAATAATGGTAAAACCGGAACCCATTGGTAAAACTAAAAAACGAAACCGTTGGTTAATGACATGGTTTTGGTTTAAAAAATTTAAAACTGGGAATGGTTTCGATTATGGTTTGAGCAAAAACCGAATCGAACCGAATGATGTACACCCTTAGATATGAGTGATCCAACTTGGGTTAAGTTAAACTCTCTGGTATTTGAGGTTAGATGTTCGAACTTTATACTTCACTCATTTTTAAGAATAAATAAATGAGTGAAAAAAAAAGATGTAAAATTCCTGTAAAATGGGGCTTCGATCAGTATTCTTTTGTAGTCGGAGTGAACTAAACTTATTTGAGGTTAGATGTTCGATTTCCTCGATTAGCATTTGTTTTTAATTTCTTAAAAACTTCACTTATTTTCAAAGAAAAATAAACTTGTAGAGCAACGAAAGATTTAAAATTCAGATATAATGAGGCTTCATTCGACCCTTAAAAACAAAATGGTTCACTCAGCTGAAGAGGCAGAAAGTAGAGTTATCTTGGCAACTATAAGAGACCGCAGTTTCTGAAAGAGATTGGATGACCTGAATTTCTCTTTCACGCGCCACACCCATCGTGTAATGGAGGAGGATGGAGATACCCAGATGGATTCAAATGGTCGTTTCTATTTTCAACCATTCTAAACGTACTGTGGGCTCAATCCTGTGGATTGTCCCGACCCTCGTAGAAAGTGGCCTATCAATAGGCAAAAAATTTAAATCGTAAATCAAATTATTGCTCGTTTTTCATTTTTAAAAATCGATTTATATCAATTTTTATTTATAATAAAATAACATATATATATATATATATATATTTTTTAACTTAATGTTTAGATAGAATGTATGTATTAACTATAATGCTATACGGACAGAATTTTCTTCTGTCCATCCTAAAATAGAATGATGTGGCGTACCAAACCAGCTGAACCCATTAATTCCATTTCCACGTAATAATTTTTCTTTTCTTTTTTTCAAGAAAAAGCAAAACTCATAACAAATCCGTCTAAATATAACTAATATTGTTCGACATCTAAATCCTAAACGATCAAATCCAATGAAAACTTTATCCAAAAAACTTAGCTGGGATGCTTGCAACTTGTTTTAAGTGTTGGTCTGAGGGATTTGGACATGGTTGCAAGTGAAGGTAGTAACTCGCTAATATCAGGGATTTGGACCAAAGCAACAAGGAGACGATAGCAATCGATTGAAACACTTGAGAAGAAGAATTTTGAATTGGGTAAGGTTGTTCCTCTCCATCGAAACAATACCATGACATGAATTTGAAGGTTAAATTATCATTTTCGAGAAAGCTTCCAACATTCTTGATAGGACTAGTCATAATTGGCGTCTTTTGAACTATGTGAGATGGTGCTGATCATATAAGATTATGTACTGCTCTTTTTCTTTTCAAGAAAATATATATATAGTTAGCATTTCTTACTAGTTCAGTCAATGCATAACACTATGCATAATTCTTGGTACAGTTCGTAGTATTGCTGTTTGCTTTTGATTGTATTTATTTTGCTAAAAAGGAAAAGTGAGTTAGAGACATAAAAGAGAGATGGCAACAGAGGGAGACGAAGAAAACACATAAAAATGACTAAATCTCGAAAATAACTAGTGTATCAATTAATTAAGCAACTAGTATATGACATTCGCATACGATAATGAAGTACTCAAAACAAAATCATCTTGGGAACTTGCAATATGTATGCATACAGGTATGACAACATAAAAATTATAAAAGTAGTTCATAGAGTGACTGATTCAGCCATCACTTATTGTTTAAAGTCTTCAGATTATACGCTAGCTCATTCTGCAAACCAAAATAGACCACTATTGTGAGAACCAAAAATCCATCACCTAGCAGCAACAATGGCATATTAAAGGATCTCATGTACTTCACACACTCAGCATGACCTTTGATGGAAAGATGGAGGCAACCAAACTTGTTCAAACTGTTCAACCCCAACAGAATTACCCAACAAATGTTCAAGCACAACTCTGAAGCCCAGGCCCGTGACAGAGCGCACAAGGATCATGTCCGTATCACTCTTTGACCACTTCATGCCGCAACACAACAACACTACCACCTTCCCGTTCATTCTCATTCACTTGGATCTTTAACAATTTGAATCTTTCCCGCACAAGTCCTCATGGTCCGCAAGCCAGGGAAGCTAGTCCATTCCCGCAACATCAAGCCCCTGCACGAAGTCAAGCCCGCAACGATTTGGTCCGCAGGCTTCAGTTCCGCAACAAGAGCCCATTCCCGCAACGCTTTAGTCCGCACCCACCAGCCCAGCTTGGTCCGAAAGCCAGCAAGGTAACTCAAGCCCGCAAGGCTAGAAGTAAGCCAATCCCACAACATCAAGTTCATTCCCGCACCATCCCTTGCCCGCACCATCATTTGTCCGCACCAAAATTGTAGTGAGGCAATTTGAAGATAAGACTACATCGACACATGGCAAGTCATCATCACACGTGGAGAACTTCTTCAACACGGCGAAATGTCGTGTATTTTCATCGACACGTGGCGGATTTGATGGTGAAGCATATAGCTTGTTAATGAGGGCAATAATGTAAATTGAGAGGGAGAGATTATTTCATTTATAAGGAAAAAACCCTAGAGAGAAGTGGAGGACGGTTTGGGAGAGAAAAGAAGTCTTCTTCTTCCCCAAAGTTTACTGAGAGGAAGGGGAGGGGTGTTTCTTTCCCAAATTTTGTTTGTAAGAGAAAGGGAGACCATTAAAACTCTGTAAATCAATCATCTAATAAAATCAGAATCTTCATTACCCATGGACGTAGGCATCAACGCCGAACCATGTTAAATCTGTAGTGTTAATTTCACTTTTGTTTCTCTTTTTTCTCTTGATTACATGGTGGTTGTGGCCATCAGAAAAAATGGTCGCTACAATTTGAAGGGGAGGGGTGCTTCTTTCCCAAGTTTTATCTGTAAGAGAAAGAGAGACCATCAAAACTCTGTGAATCAATCATCTAATAAAATCAAAATCTTCATTACCCGTGGACGTAGGCATCAACGCCAATCCACGTTAAATCTATAGTGTTAATTTCACTTTTGTTTCTCCTTTTTCTCTTGATTATAATTGGTGGTTGTGGCCATCAGAAAAATAGCCGCTACAATTTGGCGCTAGAAACAGGGATGTGTGAAGGATTTATCCTACGTGTGGTAGAGATTTGGCAGAGTTTGAGAGAAGTCATCCAGGAGAAAGAGATAACACGAGTAGAAGAAGGAAACTGGAGAAAAATAAGAAATGGTGCTGTTATTCACATACTCAACATCAACAACTATTTTGAACTTGTTTACCCTGTGCTCAACCTCTACAAAAATCAATTTTTTAGAACCACATCTGAAGGAGATGAAGTTCTAACCCTACTACAACTCCGCACGACTACATCAGATCCACATTTCCCACCGTCACTCGAGTTCCACCAGTGCTTCTACCTAACCAGAATAAGCTACTATCGACTGGATCTGAAGAGGAAAATCATCAGTAATGATTTGAAAAGATAAGTTTAATCTATTGTTTTGTTTCGATTACAGTTGATAAATCCTGGTTTTAAAATAAAGTTTTTCTGAAAAGGATTTTTGGGGTCTTAAGGGCATCCACAATGGGGCGATTAAACCCATCGATCAAAGATCAAAAAATTTGATCTTTGATCTGGGGTAAGAATAGTGGGAGATGATCAGACGAGAAACTAGCATGTCGTTTGGTGGTAAGCGAGGTCTTATTCTCTAGCTTGGAAAAACGGACGAGACATTAACACTTCGCCTTATACAAGCAGATTGTGGTCTCCCGCCCGGAAAAAAAATATACAGGCGAGATCCCAAAATCTCGCCCACTCCCCAAGCGGTATCCCACTATTTCGCCCGTGTTTTAAAATTTAGCATACAGGCACAACTTTAGTATCTCGCCCGTGATTTCAAATTTTTGACGGTATGTCAGCACCTCGCTTATGTGTAGGCGATCCTCTAGGTTATCGTCTGGTGAAGCGGAACTTTAGTATCTCGCTTGAGCTGGTGAAATGTCAACTCTTCGCCCGTATTTTTAAACGAGATACTGGAAAATCGTTCGGTTACAGGCGAGAGCTTATGATTTCGCGCGACTATAATTTTTAGTCGTCGATCAACGAAGAGATTTAATCTGGAACAGTAATTTTCCTCGATTATAAACTATATTTGATCGACGACTGTGGCTGCATTTCGTCGACTATCGATCAAATTCAATCTTTGATCGTCAAAATAGTCGACGATTGCAGATGCTCTAAGAACTCAAATCATTGATTTCATCCAAATTTTTTGGTCAATTTATGATTAGAACTTAGATCTATAAATATTTCATCTTAATCTTGCTTTTAAGGCTAAAAATCTCAAAAACTTTAACAAAATTTTCTAGGGTTTTTTTATCTGAAATCAAGAGATATCATTATCTTCAGCTCTAATCGAAAATCGGTTTTCAGATTTGGAATCAACCTAACTATGTGTTTAATACCCATAGTTTCGATTTGATTTTCATTAGTTTTCAATTCACAAATTTCATCTGATGATCTTTCATCTGTTCGTATTTAAACTAGAAAATCTAGTTTGATGAAGTTTTAGTCTTGTTGTAAGATGGAGTTAAACATTTTATTTGCTGTCTTTTTTCTTGAGAAAACTCCTAATTTCCTATTTCTTTAATAAAGTTTTTGTTTTCTTCAAATGATATTTCAAAAAATTCCCCAAAAGAAAACTTTTCAGCAAGTGGAATTGAAACCCTTTCAGTTCAAAAGTTCTCCTAATTTCCTATTTCTTTAAAGTTCTGCAAATGGAATTGAAACCCTTTAAGTTTTGTATTTTAACCCTGCTACTAAACTATGTATGAACTTTAATGGCATCTATGATTTTCGGGAAGATTAAGTTATCCCTGCAGCAATCAAAAATTTGTTTCTTATTTATAAAATGAACCATGAGTGTTTGTAAAAAATTACCCTTGACCTGATTGAGAAAAAATTTCAGTTACCCATCATCTCTTTCAATTCAAGAAATTAGTTTTTAATGGTATAAATGATTTCTATGAAGTTTAAATTGCTTGTAGCTTGTTAAATCATGTTTTCCCGTCTGGTTCAAACCTTGAACTGAGTTTTTAAAACTGGCTTTCTATATGTTTGAGAAAATGATTCAAAGAACATTACATTTGAACTTGTTTTCTGTTTATTGACTTGGGACGCATATCTTTCCGATTCAAGGAATCAGTTTTAATGCACAGTTGTTTACTGTTTTTTGAACTTGTTTACTTTGGTTGAGCTTTAATGATGAGTAGCCAATAAACAATAAACCCGGCCTGGACGTTATGCTGTCATCAACTTGAACACATGCTGAAAGTCTATAGCTAGCTATACCACGTTTTGCTGAAGGCTACAGCTAATGAGTTCAAGAACTTAGTAATGGGGGGCACGTATTGAGGAATACAAAGGAGCTTTGAAGTAAACAAAGCAATCTCTCCAAGCAGAGTTGGAACTTAGCCTATTTCGTCAGTATATATGAAGCAAAGACATGTGATCCTCTGCGAAGTCATGAGATTCTCTACGAAGTTTCAATTATATTTCAAAATACACTCAGTGGCAATTGGAAGAGAACCTTTGCACAGCTACCCTAAGAAGAGAACTAGGCAGTTCGCAATAGAGTTTTCCGATAAGGCAGCAATGGAGCAATGTACTACTGCGGGAAGAAGTCTTAAAGACTTGAAATTAATTTTCCAGGAAGAACCAATTCGCAGTAGAGTTTGCTGCTATCTCGGCTATAAAAACTTTCTCCAAAATCGTGTCTCGTCAGTAATTGGCGAAGTCATCTCGCTAAGCAGAGAACTCAGCTTGTGAAATTCATTATTATCCCGCCGGGCTAGGTAGGAGTTCATCTTTCAAATCAATCAAAGGGGAAGAACAATTTAGTTCACAAGCAATATAACTGGCGAAATTCAGTCATCTCTGGATCACATTGAAGCTCAGCTGGTTCGCTAGCGAATAGGATGTTATCTTGTCTAGCGAATGAATGTAATCGTGAGTGCATGCTTGGTGTGTTATGACTTCAACAAAAGACAATTGTAATCAAAGTTTAATCCATTAATGAGCTCCACCAATGTTAATATATACTTGTATATTCACATTAATGAAAAATCTAAAAAAATTGAGGTAAGTGTAGTATACCTCAATTTTTTTTAGATTTTTTATTAAATTTTTTTTTATTGTATATATTTCTTTTAGATTTTATTTTATTATGTATAGAAAAAAAACACTTTGTACACACCAATTATATCGTTAGACTGTTGATTTTAGGAAAACCCGTGGATAAGTAAGCTGAACCCGTGCCTTGGGCCTGATGGGAGTTACCAGCTGAAAGTCCATAAGCCTTAGCCTCATACCTTTGACCAGTCTTTGACTGTAGGTATATTCTGTTAAGGTAACCTGAGCTTACGTATGTTAGTCGAACCTGCATTTCTCAAAGATCTTATTGTCCAAACAAATTTTGGAATTGTGTTTAGAAAATTATACACCCCACCGATGGACAAGAAAACATGATTTATAAAGGGGATACCAAATCTTTGAGAGAATACCAATTCAGAGATCCAGTGATCAAGATTGATTTGTTTTATATGGAATAGTATCCCCTATGAAGGTTTAGTATCCCCCTTTATAAATCCTGCAAGAAAATGCTAACCACTTGGGCAATTAAGTGCATAATAACACAATGAGCAGGTGTTTCTAAGTCGTCAGATTACACATCTATTTATACACATTTCTATAATAGTAAATTTAATAGTTTAAAAATACATGTTTGTAGTCTATCTTTGGTAATTTTCCTCCTCTTAGGTATTCATGAATTGAGGCTCGCCTGTCACCCACTTGATCATCTTCGCTCACACCAATTGCCAATGTTTCCACGCCCGCAACCACTTGCTCCTCTGATGGATATCGTATCCATTCTATTTGCAACGAAAGGGTTTCAGAATCACTCATCATTGACGATACGAAGGCCAATGCATCAGTCAATCTATTGTCTTTCCGAAAAATGTGCCTCTATTTAAGATTCGGGATTTGCGATGCATAATGCCTCACCACCTTTCGATACCTTAGCAGTGACGGATCGGATGTCCGATATATCCCTTCAATCTTCTGAACCACCAACTGTGAATTAGTTATGAGTCTGATGTCATCAAGCTTCATCTCGATTACCAATCTGAGTGCTTCTATCACCGCCTCACATTCAGTTTCATTATTGGTTGTCGAGAACTCTAATCGAAATGAATGAACGATTCTTGCCTCTCCTGGAGAGGTAAAAACTATGTCGATTCCTCTTCTTTCGCTATTTGACGATCCATCTACAAATATCTCTCACCTTCTGGGGTGGTTTTCCTTGAGTAGATCTTTGGGATCTGTGAAATCCACTTCCAGATTCATCATTTATTCTATGTCTTCGTCCTCCTCCAGCGGAAAGTCATCCTGGAAATCATCTATAACTTGAGACTTTGCAGATGCTAGTCTCACATACTCTACTCCAAATTGCTCTATTTGTGCATTCCACTTCGAGACTCTTCCCACTCGCTGAGAGATGGAAGTAGGTTCATACCTTCTGAGTCACAAAAACCAATGCCAATATCAACTGCTAAATCTTCGTATAATTTCTTTCTGCTGAGCCAAGGGTTTTGCTGATGTAGTATATAGGTTTTCGATTCATTCGTCATTTCATACCAATACTGCGCTAATAGCATCCGAAGTTGCTGCGAGATAACCAAAAAAAGCTCTCATGGTTCAAGTTTTTGTAGAACTGATAGATTCGCCAAGTATTCTTTAATGCTCTGAAGCGCTTGCTCACATTCCTCCTTCCATGCGAATTTGGCTCCCTTCTTTAAGGTATCAAAAAATGGCTTGCATTTATCCGAAGATCTGGCGATGAATCTTCCCAAAGCTGCGAGTTGTCCATTGAGCTTTTGCACATCTTTTAATGTTGCTGGTGATGGCATATCCTTGATTGCCTGTACCTTCACTGGATTAACCTTTATCCCGCTTTTTGAGACTATGTACCCTAAGAATTTTCCCGAAGCTACACCAAAAATGCACTTCGCAGGATTGATTTCATCTTAAATTTGCACATTTGGTCGAAAATCTCCTTCAAATCTCGCACATGGTCTTCAGATTTTCTACTCTTCACCAGCATATCATCCACATATACCTCTAACGTGGAAATAGCTTTTCCACCATTCGTTGATAGATAGCACCTGCATTCTTCAATCCAAAAGGCATTCTGGTATAACAGTATAATCCTCTTAGAGTAAAGAAGGAGGTGTGCTCCTGATCCTCTTCAGCGAGCGGTATTTGGTTGTAGCCTGAATATCCATCCATGAGAGACAGAGTCTTGTACCCTATTACTGACTCAAACATTTGAGGTATATATGGTAGAGGAAAACTATCCTTCGGGCACGCCTTGTTCCTAATTCTCTACTTGAAAGGTTTTATCTTTGGGTCTATATCTAATCGATGACAAGCAACTGAAGGATTTATGCCTAGCATATCTTCCATCTTCCATGCGAATATATCCACATATTCTCGCAAAAAATCCTCCAACCTCTTCCTTTCATCTTCACTCAGATTCACACCTATCTTGACTATTTTTGGCTCGCTCTCAGATCCCAAATTTATGTCACGAGTCAGCTCTGCTGCTGTGAAATTCATTGTTAGCTCTCTGAGGGGGGTTGGACTCTTTAATTGCTATGCTGGCGAACCTTCCTTCCCTGAGACTTCGCTCGGAAGTCCCTTTCCATTTGCTGCATTTGCTTCATAAAAAAAACACTTTGCACACACCAATTGCATCGTTAGACTGTCGATTTTAGGAAACCCCGTGCCTTGGGCCTGATGGGAGTTACCAGCTGAAAGTACACAAGCATTAGCCTCGTACCTTTGACCAGTCTTTGATTGTAGGTATATTCTTCTAAGGTAACCTGAGCTTACCTATTTTCGTCGAACCTGCATTTGCACATGCACTACATAAAAAAAATGTCGAACTGTTATTACGATAGCCAATACAATGAATATCCTACTGAATTTCAAAATAGACATTACATGTGCTATGACCATAGTGTGGATAGTACTTGGGACCACTACCAACCCTCTGGAGGTTACGGTTCATACCATAGTGATCCCAATTACTATTCATACGCTCACCAGTCGTACGAACGGGTAAGTGAGCAATATTATTCTGAGCAAAATGTTAGTTCTCTATCCTTAGAGGATACCTCCGACGTTATTTGGAAACTTCATAAAGTCTTGATTTTTTGTTCGATTCTTGGAATGATAAACTCAATCAATTAGATGAAAATGGGCGGAAGATAACAAAAAGACTTGAAGCTATAAGTGCTACTCTCAATGAAATTAATGCACGTCTAGATGAGGAGAAAATTCAAAATGAACGGTTAGCTGCTAATATTGCTCAAAATATACTTAATTGTCAATATAGTATTTCCAATTTTACCCTTAACAATAATGACAAATATTTACCTAATCTAGAGGACGAGGTTAGAATTGAAGATACTACTTGTTCAAATAAGGTTCAATCATCTTCATGTCATTATGAGGATGAGGAAAGTATTGACGAAGAATTTGAAATTCTTAGTCATAATGACAAGGAAATTTTTACAACAATTGAGCTTCATGATGAGAATGATTTTTCTAGTTTAAATCCTAATAATATTGATTATTACTTACTTGTTCAAGAGGAAAAGGATTTAACTAGAGACACCATTATTATAGATGGTGAATATTTCCTTGTTATTATTTAGACGATGCTGGTTTAGACGAACGAGTTTATCCCGATACTAGTGTATTAGAGTCTAACGATTCAGGAACAATAGTCTCAAACGAAGATGATAGACTCGTAGAGATTTTAAATATTAGTGAGGATGTTGTCATAAACTCTAGGACCATTGTGATCCTTTAGCCTGCACTGTGTTTGACAATCAATTATTAGATGAACCTTTCAGTGAAACGGAGGACTTCGATGAGGCTTTCTTTGATAATCTATTATATGGTGATGATATTATTTTGGATCATTTGGGTAACCAGTCCTCAGAAGGATCTGAGCGTAGTTTTGACCTTAGTGATATTAGAACCCAACCAATAGTTTTTGGTCCATCTGAAAGTAATGTCCACACTAAGTTTGGGGGTACCGATGATTCTTGTTATTTCAAGTATCCGTGCTTAAAGTCCCTCGCTTGGGACTTGACATATATGCCTCTACCATTTTAAGAGATTATCTTCATACATTTTTCCCCGAGCCTGATTATGTCCAGCAAGAAATTCATTCGTTAGAAACCCATCTGGTTGATATGGTTTACCCGGGCGATAATACCTTAATTGATTTTGTTTTCCCACCAAATACTTTTCTTTCAAATGTGGGAACATATGAATTTCAAATGTGTCAATTCACAAATTTTGGAACTAAGCCCGAATATTTTAGGAAATTAGAATCGATACATGTTTCTAAGAATGACCACCAATTTCGTATCTTCCATTGTGGTCAACTGAGTTAGTCAAATTCGATTGACTTCAAGGATCCGCAATTATTCTGATTATTATTGTCTGATTCGTAAATTGTGACTAATCCTTTCTTGGTCTAGATGAAGACTTTAAACCTATCACTCTATGGGAGACAACCCATATGCTTTTGGTACACAATATTGGTAATATATTTCCCTATCTCTTTTACTTTGCTCGGTAATTCTCTTTGTTCATGCTTTTATTCATTATCTTTAGAATATCGAGGACTATGTTCAATTTAAGTTTGGGGGTAAGGGAGAAAAAAGTAAAAAAAATTAGTTGTACCATAACTCCAAAATCTAGAAACTTGTGAACAATTCAGGATGACACTAACCATTCTAAGTAGATGGAAACAAATTTCTTGGCTATAAGAGTAGAGGGACCTATCTAAAAGGTCTATTCATAAAATGACAAAGCTCAGGTGTTAGAAATAACATGATAGTCGTCACCATACCTCGGAGTCTACCTCGTCCATATCACCTTATGTTTTTATTCTTACAATTTTTTTGTGTTTCTCTAAGTGATTTGGTGAGGCACCAGCATCGCCTTGTTATCATTGTTGGGATGAAGTAGAGTGATTGATATCAAGCCCCATTATTGTATGTTATTTAGACCAAAAAAAATGAATGAAAAAAAAGAAATAATAAGTAAATAATTGTTTTATTTTCAATAAATCGACCGTTGGGGCCCTTGTATATACCAGTTGAGTCGATATTAGTATAAGGATTAAGACCAGTGGGAGCGTATCTCAATCCATTAGAATTCATCCTGCCAATGACCTTCATACAGATATGGGAGACACCGTTCATCTTAGTCAACATGTGCAAACTTCATCTCCATATTCATCTTCTAAATCTATTCATGTGATGGAACTTTGATAGACTCCGAGTATCCTGGTAAATTGTACGACTTTCTGAGTAGTGCTTTGTTTTCTTATATATGAATTTTAGTACGCTTGAGTGAAAACTCGTGTACAACAATTGGACTCAAAACAGGGTAATTCCTCTTATATCCAAAGAATTTAGTATTACCAACTATATAGCATGCTTAGTGTATACCCTCAATCGTTCACAAGTAGCTAGGCTTTGGGGTAAAAGGTTTTGTGGGTACACCTCTTGTAAACCCTCACGAGACTAAAACTCGTCTGATAGGGACACCTATGGGTTCAAAGGCCTGTTACGCATGCTAAGTGCAATCGCGATGCCTGCGAAAGTGAGTTAGAATTATTTCCATTTTCTAGATTAGATTTGCTCGAGGACTAGTAAATAATAAGTTTGGGGTATTTGATAGACACATTTATGTGTCTGAATTGTTCCCAATTTGTATATTGTTATCTCTCGATCTTTGTACTAATATTGCTATTTATTGTATTTTTAGGAATTTTTGGAAGAATAAACAACCATAGAAAAATTGGCTCAAAAGTGATAAAGGCACCCAGAAAAAGTGTGAAAGGCACCCCTGATTTTGAATAAAGGCACCCATGTCTTGGATAAGAGCACCCTTTCTCAAGTTCAAAACATAAAGATTGGCGGGGGGAAAATCAATTTCATCTGCGTGAATATATCAACGTGATTTGGAGAAGTATTTCAAGGCTTTAAGACACAATTATTCTCTTTCCCTATTTAGAAGGATTTGTACACGGTTTAAAGACTTGGAAATAAAAAACAACTCTCCTTCTCGCAAATAACAGGGATCACGTGAAATATGGTCAGGATTTTCTTTCACTTGATAATATTCCTATCTGTTGGAACAAGTCTTGGATTTAAATGGTAAGAAGATAATCACCGAGAATGGATTTAGTTAAGAAAATATTCTCGGGTTTTATTAAACTCCGAGAATTTATTCTCATCAATCAAGAAGATCTGTGAGATTTATGATAAAAATTTGGAGGGGATTCTCGAGTGGTGGTTGTTTGCACTATAAATAGAAACTTAAAAAAAATCTAGAAAATTTATGCTCATGTGAAGAAGATGAAGAAACTATCGCAAAAAGATTGAAGAAACTATCGCAAAAAGATTGAAGAAACCGTTGCCGAAAAGTTCATATTCAATACCTTCAGCGACAGAAAATTGCTCCAGAGAACCGTGACAATTCCCTGTTAGCAACAGATATAAACGTCTCTGTTTTCTGTTTTATCTGTTTTTCTTTTCTTTCTTCCTTGTAAACACTTTTTAGCCATGTTTCAATCCTTTGAGAGTGTTTTGAGCATGATGAGCTAAACCCCAATACTGGGACGATGAAGGAAGCTATTTTTCATAATTTTTTGCTCATGATGTTGTTGTGGAAGTTTTCTTCTATCTTTGCTGAGTGAATGATGGAATTGTATCGCAGATAGCTGGCTCCTCGCTCAATCTCGATCCTATGCACTCGCGGTACCTCTGGCTCTGCTCGCAAAGGTGGTGGAGGTGGTAGATCTCCAATGAACTCTCGAAGCTTTCCATGCTCTATCATGTGTAACACTATCCTTTGTATGTTCCTGCAATTGTCAGTAATATGGCCATAAAATTGATGATACTCACAGAAATTATTGGTATACCTGGAGAGGGGTGGCTCGACCCCTCTGCTATGCGGATATGGAATGGCTTCGGATTCAGTCTCCTCAATGTGTCGCATGATGGCTGCAAATGGTGCACTCAACTTCGGTAGATTTAATTCCTCGAACCTGGTGGCATTTGGCGCGCCAAATCTTTGATCATTGAGTCTTCCTCGGCGAGAAGGATGCTCCCATTGTCCCTGGAACCTGTCAGCATTATTGCTCGTGCAATTTCTACCTTCTTGTATGCCTTGCTGAGGTGGTCGTTGTTGTTTTTCCCGATAGACATCTTTGTATTCCACCCATGGTAGATCTCCTACTGCATTTGTAATTCGCTGGACATTCGCGGGGTTTCAGGAGATACGTTCTTTTATCTCTAGGGGATGCGAAGCTCCCTCCTTCTATATTTCTTCCAAAGCAATGTATTCTTCCTGGAACTCCCGAAACTCTTGCATGGTCAATGTATCTTTCTTTTTGAATATGGCCATGTACAACAATTCAGTTGGGAATAATGCGTTGATGATGCTCCTAACTAGATTTGTTTCTGTCTCATGACCCATGACTTCGTTGCATAAGGCCTTCCACCTATTTACGAGGCTTCGCAGGCTCTCGCCCACTTTCCTATTTAGACTGAACAATTTTTCCAATCCCGGCCTTAGCAAATTGTTGTGCATATAGGCTGCGAGAAACATATTCTCAAGCTCATAAAAAGATGTGATAGAATATTTCAGAAGAGCATCGAACCAGGCTAATGTTTTGCCTTTCAGACTAGATGGAAAGTATTTGCACATGACTTCATCACGATGCTCCCACTGTAACAATGACCGTTGATAAGCTTTAACATGTTGTATGGCATTTCCTGTCTCATCGAAGATACTCCAGAAAGATGGCATCGTGAACTTGGGAGGAAAATCTGTGTATAAGATGTCAACGCTGAACGGGGATCTGTTCGCCTCTGCTATGGCATATGTTAGTTGCTGGCTGATAGACACATTTTAGTGTTTAATTTGCACCTTAGTTTCTATTAAGTTAGTATTCGATTTTGCAAATATTACGTGTTTTTATGCTTTTGTAGGTACAGTAGAAGAATAAAGATTTGTGAAAAAATTGGCTCAAAAAGTGATAAAGGCACCCAAGGACAAGTGTTATTTGGCACCGTAGAAGTGGATAAGGGGTACCCTCGAGTCAACTCGGTCAAATCGGGTCGAGTCAAATCGGACAACCCGAGTTGACCGAGTCAACTCTAGCACGGGATCGGGACGGAAAATGCTGTTATCAACTGGACACTTTGATTCACGGTAAAACATGGATATTTTCGGCTCAAATTGATACACAAGATAGATGGGACCAATACAAGACTAAACACGTGAAGAATTAGAGGTTTACGCCGGAAAAATAGCCCCAAATCCGAGTTTCGCCGGAAAAAGGGTATTATACTTTGATTCGGATTTGGATGAATTTGGGAGTGTTTTAAGGAGTTCTATTAGGTTTAGAAGACTCACAAGGATCCCTAGAGCCTATATATACCAAGAGAAGCCAAGAAGAAGGGGAGAAAGAGCTTAGAATTGAAGTTACGGAGTCGCCGGAATTGTGGCCGGAAACTGAACCGATCCGGCCACTGCTGCTATCACCGGTGACCGTGTTCTTCATCCCATCGCTGCCGGAGAAGAAGACACAGCAACACATAAAAGTGTTGCTGTTCTGTCGCCTATAGTTTCAACGGCTGAACCTCTTTTCTTTGCCTTAGCCTTTTGCAACGGCTGAACCTTGTTCTGTAACACTTATAAACGCGTCTGTTCAGCTGTTGCACTATTATTCAACCTTGTAATCAATATTTTGAGCAATGAAAAGATCTTTTGAGCAAGTTTTCTTCACCATGAGCTAAGTATATTTACTGGGATGATGGAGGATGTTTTTCTCTCAATTTTATGTGGTAAGTCTATTTTCAATTAATTAATTATAATTCTTTACTTGTTAAAATTGCATAGTTTCGAAATAGAAAAAAACGGTTTTCATTCAGTAGTGGTGTTTTTGTTTGATGGGTCATGCTGGGTTGACAACCTTTGATGTCCCATGCTTATGATTTACCTCTACTTGTTTGCATAAAACCTATTTTGGCAATATTTGAGCTTAATTTATTTAAAAGAATTACCCGATTAATCACATAAATTGTTAGAAATAACTGATTCCTGATTCCTGGTTTTCTCCATATTTTATAAAAATCATCTCTAGTTTATTTTCCTGATTTTTATTAATTTAGATTTAGTCCAATATTTTCTAAAATCATTACCTTCACAAGTTCGAGAATCGAACCTCTTTTTACCACTATATAAAACCACATCACTGGCCTTTCCCACTACTTTGGTAGGTCCGAATCATTACTCGCATATTCTTCAGTTCCTTCAAAACTTCTTGATTCGCATCCTTCTCCCTAGCCTTTTTCAGCTGTCGCTCCTTCTCCTCTTGACGTTTTCTGGCGTCACGAACTCTCTTTTTGGTTTCCATGTCGTTTTCTGGTTTGTTCCTTTCGTCGATTGGTATGTGATGTTGACGAACCTGACTTTTCAGGAGGTTCCTCCTGCAGCTTTTGATTTTCTTCAACAAGCTCCAAATTTTGTTGCTTTATCATTTCTTTCTCCTGGGCCAATTTATCCTTTGCTTCTCTTATTCTTGCAAGATTTGCTCTCAACTCTTCTACTTTCATTTCTCCTTCGTCATCAGATTTGTCACTATCATTGGATGCGTGTGCTTCCAATTCCTCATCTCCTCCGTGATGATTACTCCTAACTGGACTTCTCCTTTCTTCCTCGGTACGAAGCATTCCTCCTCCTACTGTTTCATCAGTTTGAGGTCCTGGATTCACTATGCGACTGCTCACGACCCTGGAGCTTTTCCTTGGGATTACTTTATCCACTTTTGATGCCATCTTTTTTCTTCTGAAGCCTGTACAGTAAAAACAATGGTTCTATTATACTCTTTTTAACGATTTTTTACCAGTGGATCCTATGATTCATGACATTGAATGTAGATCCAATGATTATGATTAGAATAATCATATTTATAAACCCTAGATCTGACAATAGAATCAAGAATATCAAATGTTTATTCTAAACCAATGATTATCTAGACAGATCCCAGGTAGATTTTAAAGAAAGGATTTAGTCTCATATGATTTAACCGTTAAAAGTACTGTATTGATGATAATAAAAATCTTTTGACGCGGACTTATCAAAAACTGAAAATCTTTTTCAAAATACCTCCATATCGTGAAAAACCTTAATATTTAAGAGACTTATAACTTTTATGCAAACATGATCTTGAAAATAATTCTATATCCTTATGAAATCCCAAAGTTCTAAAACTCTTATAAAATAATTAACTAGATCTATGATTTTATTTCGGAAATCTCAGACTTATAACCTCTTTTTCCTTATGATTACTGCTTTTCTAGAGACTTGCTCTTAGAAACTCATATCTCAAATTTCTTTCTCAAAACAACCAAGATCTAACTCTCTTTTTTTTAGATAAAACTTCAAAGACTCTAAATCAAAACTCTTTCTATTAGAACCGAGTGTTAAAATGAGTTAAATCTTCAAAAGGTCACTGTTTCTAGCGCCAAAGTGTAGCTGCAGGAAATCCTACAACACACCTAGATGATTGTCCTAATCTATTCTCTATGGCTTTAGATTTAGGTTTTTGGTCCAAGTTCACATAATAATAATAGTAAATGATGAGCGCGAAGGATTTACGTGGTTCGGTGTTAAAACCTACGTCCACGGGAGGGATTTTACTATGATATGATGAAGATTACAAGCTCTCAAACTTAGGCTATGAATGCTCTCAATAACTCACTCTCTTAAACTTGCAAAATTGCTCAACCCTTATTATATTGCTCACAGGTCTATTTATAGACAAATTATAAAAGTGGATGACAGCTCTGCTGGCTTCGCTGGATCCTTTGCAGGAGGTCTCCTCATCATGTTGGAGGATAATTCTCCTTCGTTGATATTCGTCTACGCTAACTTATTCGTTAGTTTGCCTTCGCTATCACGATCTTCGCTATTTTTCTCCTTGTTGAATTATAACTCGCCACTTATCCTGACAGCTAACAGATTGTTGATCTGACTGTTCTGCTCACGTATTAAATGCCCAGCTACCCATTTAAACTTGATTGTTGATCTTTGAGTTTCCACGCGTCTGAGTCTTATGGACTAGGCGGAAATCCCTTTATTGACTAAGTATAACTCCCGTGCTCGCCTAGAATACGCCTCTCTTGTATTTGTACTTTTAGATGTGAATACGTGAGAAAGTGATTTTATGTCCCACAGTCCATTTTATCCACTATTCTGCCATCTTAACAAGAATAATAACATACGGAATGTGCTTGTGGACAACAGGATCTCTGGCACACAAGGAGTTAGCATTTTCCTTTTATATCGTTCATGCTAAGTTGCTAACTTAAACATAATTTATCTCTGTGGTCAAACCAAACCAGGGAGAAGAACATAAGATAAGCGAGGACAATCAAATACATAGCAAAGACGTAGACATCAGCCATGGAAAATAAAGGGAGCAATTACAACAACACATCTTACAAGTTGTGATCAATATGCAAATGATTTTTAAGTTGATATCGATTTTTACATTGATATCGATCTCAAGAGACTACAAGGTGAAACTCCCATCTATTCTCTAACGGCACAATGTAAGCCTAAAAAGTAGGGATGTCAATGGATCCGGGACCCTACTTATAAAAGTTGGGTCTGGTTTTTAATGGTTTTGGGTCCAATTCCTAATTTAATGGATCCGGAACCGGACCCGTTTAAAAACCTAAATACCCGTCTATTTTACGGATCTTTTAAAATTAACTATAATTTTTTTATTCTTTATATTGGTTTGAAACGAATAATTTTTTATATAAAGTTATTGTTACATTTATGTAAATGTTATACTTAAGGATTAAATCTAAGAAAATAAACAATATAAAAAAAAAAAAAACTAGACGAAGTCTTTGAAGTTTAAGTAAAATTAATAAGCAAATAACAATTGTTAGGGTATCCAATATCCGTGGATATCTGTCGGATAATACCCGTTAAGCTTTCGAGTCCAATCAAATAATATCTGTCGGATCCTAAGTTGCTAATATTTTCCCGTTTTAGGATCCGGATACGAACCCAATTCACCAAATTCCGAGTAATGGATACCCATTGACAGTCATACCAAAAAAATATTGATTTTATACTTTACTACCACTGAAATTTTACCATCTATATGCTTACATGACATTACCTTCAAACTTTACATCAAAAATATTGATTTTATACTGTACTACAACTGAAACTTTGCCATCTATATGCTTACATGACATTACCTTCAAACTTTACATCTGCATGCTTAGATGACATTATCTTCTAATTTATCCTCACAATACCAGTTAGCCTATAAGAGCGTGCAACCACCAACATAAAATCAGTCAGCCTATAGATTTTATCCAGCTTTAGCATGGATGGTTCCTTCAGCTGATAAAGTAACAGAGAAACTTCATTAACAATTTTCACACAACCGATTAGCAGTTACTGTACAGTACTCCCTCCGTCTACTAATTGGTGATCTATTTATTTTAAAATTTTATCCCACTAATAGGTGATCTATACCATTAAACAAGGATATATTTCTAAAATTATCCTTTTAATTGTTTATTGTTAATATAAAATATATGTATAATTTGATAGTCATGTTTATATTCGTTATGTAGGTGTTTTTAAAATACTTTTCAATGGTATATAATTTACGAATATTTGTGGTATAGTTTGAGAGATATATAATTTCTAAATTTTACTAATTATTATCATAAGGGTATAATTAAAAAATATATATATTTAAGAATTCTCCCCTCTCCTTATTGTCTTAAGAATTGTGCAATCTTAAACTAGGTCATCTATTAGTGGGACAAAGGAAATATAAAGTACATACTACAAAATAAAAAAACTTTCATCGAAGCAAAAGAACAAACATGTCATGAACATACACGAAGTTGCTCAATATATAAATACCATATTCATCATCCAGATAAATTTATATAACATATTAACATCAAACGAAAATAAGGACAACCTATCACAAAATCCCCCCCAAAGAAAACCCAATACTCAAGAATCCTAAACAAAATGTAATAAGTGCTGAAAATATAAAAATCAAATCATAAAGGGAGCTAGGAAATGAGATATTGATGAATCTTTAATTGGGGAATACTCTTACAAATTGGGGATACTCATAATTAAATGGAGCTAGATTTAGGTTAAGGGATAGTTTTTAGTGATGAAAATATTAGACTTCCCTATATCTTAATAAATTTAAAAACCCTCAAAATTGAGGGGTACTCATGGTTAAGTGGAGCTGGATTCTATACTTTTACAAAAATCAAACTGAAATCTGAAAAACTAGTTACATCCAATTTATCACCACAGTCGGCATTGTATGCATGATGAAGGCAATGCCGACTGTAACAATCGGCATTGTCTTCATCATGCATACAATGTCGACTGTGGTACCAATTATCTGGCGTGCAAATACACCTTGTCGACATAGTTGATTAAAATTTATCAATATCGACTGTATATCACCACAGTTGGCATTATCGACCCTCATTCTGACAATGCCGACTGTAAATCATTCTTTTTTTTTGAAATAACATGTGAATTGGGGGAATATTTACTGTCGGCATTGCTAAATGATGAATGTCATACCGATTCTTGAGAGTCGGCATTGCAATCATCATTTTTTTATGCCGACTCTTGGTCTATTTTTTCATTTACCATGCAAATCCTTCTAGGTTTTTTCTTATATCTAACACTTTTTTAAAAAATTAATCAAAACAACTCAAAATCTTAGATTTTAATCTTGACAAATTTATATATTACTAATTAATCTTAAAAAATCAATTAATTAAGGATAATTTAATTATTGCTAAAATTATATGGATAAAAGGTTCTATATATTACTTCCTAATATATATTTTTTTGTCTTTTTGTATATTCCATAATTTGTAGGGATATCCCCAAATATGGATTCATAATGATCAATAATAGCGCTTTCCTGGAATCGTCCCTTGTATTATATTCATCGTTTCTTGTTAGGTGATGAGTTTTGTGCTTAAAAAATTAGTATATTATAAATGATTAGGGTAAATGAGTATTGGTTTACACTAAAAAACACAATAATATAAAATAAATTTAGGGTATGTAGTTGTTGCAGATGGAGCTAGAAGAAGAAAAGGAGATAATAAACAAGATGCGGCTGAAAGAAATGTATGTCTCAGTTTCTCAGTCTTTCAACATTATAAAAACATAGGTTCTTCTCTAAGATATTACAAACTTAGCCTTTGAAATAGTGATATTTGTAATACCTGATTACCCGTTGGTACCCGGTGGGTAGGATCCGAATGGAACCGTTTGTTATTAGGTTTACGCGGGTCTATCCATTTGGACCCGAAATCACTAATAAGTCCACTTTTGGGACCTAGACTCATACATGTTTCATCCAGTTTCGGGTGGGGTCTGGGTATTCAGGTACCTATTAACAGCCCTAATAAAAATGTTGAAACAATCTAGGGCTGCACAGGAACCGACCCGAAAAACCGCACCCGCCCGAACCCGCTAAAACCGCCGGTTTTAAAACCGAACCCGCCCGCTACGGGTTGGTATACGGTTTTGAAAACTCAAAACCCGGTCATCACGGGTCGGTTTACGGGTTTAATGTAGAACCCGCCCAACCCCGCCTGTTTAAACCGTTACTTGAGTAGTTGATTGAGTTTTAATCCTAACCATCCATCTAAAGAAGATACCCTAACTAAACTAAACCTAATCTTCATCTTCTATTCTTCACGCCGCTCTCACTCTCAGCCTGACAGCCTCTCACTGCCTCTATCAGGCGATTCAAAGTTAAGATCAAAGTGGAGATTTGATTTCGCCATCATGTCACAAAAACATTGAATCTTGATCAAGGAGGGTAATGGGTAAAGTTCTTTTCACATGTTTATACTTGGACATGAGGCAGATACAAATTCTTCATTCCATTTTACTATATAAAACATAAATTTACAGGCTGCTTATTTCATTTTCGAATTATTCACAGGCTGCTTATTTCACTTCCTTTTTTTTGACATTTATGTCTTGTTTTTCAGGGATCCCTGTGGCTTTGGTTTTGTCCAATATATAGATCCTGCTGATGCTGCTGAAGCCAAACATCAAATGGACGGTCAAATTCTTCATGGGCGAGAGCTGACAGTTGTATTTGCCGATGAGAACAGAAAGAAGGCGTCTGACATGAGGGCAAGAGAACGAGTGAGGTAATATTGCCTTTATCTTTCTTTAGGATGTATCATTATTCATGCGATTCTCTTTAGTCACAGTACATTAAATCAGTAGAACATTTTTATAGAGTTGGTTACTGTGTAGTATTCAGGACATAAAATTGGTGTTGCTTATAAGGAGTGTCAAAAACCATCCGCTCTACACTAATTTGAATTATTGAGGCAAGTAAGGAAGACTAAAAAGCTTGGATTTTTTGAAAGTCTTGAAAGGAAAAAAGATTGGAGAACTACTGCAGATGTTAGAAATTGAAAGTTTAAAATTTTGGAAGTACTGTTTTTAGACTCTGATTTTGGGACTTGCTCCCAACATTCAGCGCAGCCATTTCCTGGTATTGGTTCTGGCTTGTGGTGGAATCCTGGCTGGGTTTCTGTGTAGACACTATTTCAGCAGATTCTTACATATAACTTGTGACCCCAGGCTAGAGAAACATCAAGTCTCTGCTTCCGCTATCCTTCAGTTCTTATTTGGATATTATCTGTCATGGTTATATCTTTGTGTATTGATTGTGGATCTGTCTTGGGGATCGAGATGTGTTCTAGGTTTAGTATTATTTATGTAACTCTATAGATGCATGCATTAAGAAATGTAGCTTCTAAATTCTTATAATTTGTCGATGATTTTGTTTTTTCTTTCAGGGGTCGGTCATATGATAGGTGACAATCTCCCGCTCGCCCCTCACACTCCCCACATTATTCTCGGTCGCCATGCCAGGAACGATATAGGTCTAGGAGCCCAGGTTATTATCCCCCCTCCCCAAGGCCAGGGCGTTACTCAAGGTAACAACTATGCTTTTGTTGTGTTTACCTGACAATAACTGCAATGTGACACATCTAACTCTAACCTCTTACCTGAACAGGTCATATTCACTTGAGGAGAAAACAAGATTTATTGAAGAATCAAACAACAAATTCAAATTCTTGTTCATCTTCTACCGTGTTTCCTACTGATAAGTTTGATATTGATAAGAAACTCTTAATTGATCCTAAATTACTCTTTATTGGAGCTAAGATTCGTTTGTATCATTCTCTTTTGTCTTTACTTCATTCTTTAGCATAAAAATTCTTAAACATTTAAACTGGTGGAATGTAGGTTCTTTAGCATAAAAATTCTGTGACAGTCAACGGTTCAACCCGTAAAAAAACCGAACCAGCCCGACCCGACTCGAGCCGGTTTCAAACCGACCCGCCTGTGAACGGGTTGGTATACGGTTTTGAAAATTAAAACCCGCCTATAGACGGGTTGGTAGTTGGCTTTACCCCAAAACCGACCCGCCCGCCCGTTGTGCAGCCCTAAAACAATCTCTAAGTATTCATTGAGGTGTATTGGATTTATTCCTAGGTTGTTTTTGATTTCTTTTTTCGGTTAGAATCTTGATATTGAGACATTCCTATAGAGAATTTTAGAGAAATAGAATAAGAATTAGAAAAATTTCTATTGAAGAAAAATGGTAGAGAAGATTGAGTTTGTGTGAGTTAAGTGTTTGAAGAAGGATGTTATTTATAGGTTTGAAAAAATTAATCGTTTTCTTGCTACTGGGAGATAGCCGTTGTCGTTGGAACTTGGACCGACCGTCCCAAGAAACACTTTTTTCCATTGTGAGAAATTGAGTTTACCTATCTACATGGACCATCAAATGTGTTCATTTGTCAGTTTTCACCGGCTTTACTCTAAGTAGGTCTAGTTTTAGATATTTGCATTAAGTGGGTCTAGTTTTACCAAATTAGTGCAGAAGAAAAAAAGATTACAAGAAAATAGTCCCAAGAGTCCAATACTAAAATCAGAAATTGATACCTAAAGAATGTCCAGCTGCCTTCCAAGAGAATAACAAAGATTGCGCATCATAAATCAAATCTCCATACACATTAAAAGCATAGGTCTTGCTCAAAAGTACATTGGTCCGGTCACAAGGGCCAGATAATTAACCACAAAGTAACAAGAAGTAATTGTGAGACTCTAAGAGCAAGGATTATGGGACTTGAAAGTCTCATCCAAAATAAAAAACTTTATCAAATTTGGTTAAATTTGATCATACTATTTAGTAGAGTGAAACTTCCTTATACCTTAAATTTAATCAGAATCTCTTTCGGACGATAGAGGGAGTGAAAATCTTCAATACACAGCTAACAATTTACCTTAGAATTTTAATAACAAGCAGACACGTATCCTAATGAGATGTTTATTTTAATAACAAGCAGATACGTATCCTAATGGGATGTTTCACGTGTTAGTAAAACTACAATGTGGGAAGACTCTTTCTTTTTACGGCTTTTGGTTTGCGGTCTATTTTTTTTTCCAAACTAACTGTTAGCTGTATAGACTATTATCCTTCTATTCCCACAATAGGTTTTGTACTTCTTCACCCAGACTCTCTTCCATTTTGATAGGATAGATCCGTAGTCCTTGCTGTAATAGGTTCACGGGGAGAAGATATTCACTGCAGGGATGAAGATATTATTACTTCCAACAACAAGAAATGTGAGACATCAGACTTGGCCACGTACAATGCCCAAAAACACTATCTCCTGAATGTTTACATATTAGTTTTAACTCAAATATTATCTTTGGATTCCGCCTGACATAAAATTTGGACTCACACCACCACGTCTGACTGAGATGAATCACAGAATAGAAATGAATGCTAATTAGCCACGTTATAGTTGAGTTGTTTCATTGCATGGATGGGACACTGGCTGGGGCATTCTACCGAATAAAATCAAAAGAGAGACAAAAGTGTATAATTAACAAACTTCCATGCTCATTAATGTCTGCTACTTCTACCGCAACTAGTCCTTGCTAGAGACTTCCAACTCAATTCCAAATAATATAGCTGTACTTTCATTTACTTGTCTTTTCTGTTGGCTGTTACCTAGATTTTATTTTCATGATAAGAGCCACGAACAATATCATAAGTTACCGTTTAAACGACAGACAGTTTTGTTGGATTACCCTTTACGTGGTTGTAACTTTACAAGTTTTCTGCTCCTCAACGGTATCTCTTATTAAAAGTAAGGGTTATGGGTAGAGTGTTTTTCTTTAAAATAAAAAAGTTCTATCTAAAAAGAGCTAATAAGATTCTACTATAGGTAGTAGTAAGTCTTTCCTTCAAAAACTATATATCACTCCTTCAATCGAAGGAGTGCTCGGCAGCCTTCACTGGAGGGTGATCTTTAGCTGTCTGGATCACGGACGGGTGAAGTTCTCGCGTCTGAATAAAAGTTTTATCCAACAGCTGTGATATGTTTGAAAGCTAGACGGGAGAACTTTACTAGTCTAGCCTCTTTTTTCTCCACTATCCCATAGTGTAAAAAACACTCCTTCATCTAGTCACTCCTTCATTTTAAAAGGGATAAAGTGTTAAAACACTCTATTACGTAGCCCTTGCTTTAATTGGAGGTGTTTTTTAACCACATGAACACATTAGTATCTGTTAGCAATTAAGTAGTATAGTAGTGAAGTCATTGGGTGATAATATAAATGACCTGAGTTCGAAATTCATTGGCATCAAATTATATCTTCTAAAATTTCAGTGTTGATGGAGGAAGAATGTAGTGCCGCCAATATCAGCCTAAAGAATTATCTTTAAGTTCATTCCCATTACAAAGCCAGAACTTTCCTCCAGTGTCAAGGATCTTTTATAAGCAAAACTATGAAGCACACCGTTGCAATACCTGAATCGTTAGTCATCCCTAAAACATCACATACAAACTACACTAACAAATTTTGGTTTGACAATGCATGTATTCTTGACATGGATCACTTCATCAAAAACCTATACATCATTAAAGAGGAGGGAGTTAGACCTGATCTGATTTCATCTATTATAGCAAATTATGCATCAAAATGGCTCCCTGAGCTTTCCGCCGAAGAACCCAATATAAGTCCGACGACAAATTTTACAGGTTCACCTGAGAATGTGGCAGCTTTGTGGATGAAGAAGAGATTCTTTGTTGAGACTTTAGTTGGAATACTACCTTGTGAGAAAAATTCCGTGCCTTGTGACTTCTTACTGAGACTTCTCCGAACAGCGAATATGGTTGGAGTTGAGATGATCTATCGGGATGAACTTGAGAAAAGGATTTCATTGCAACTCGATCAAGCAACTGTAAAAGAGCTAATGATACCATCTTTTGATCATACTAGTGGGACTTTGATGGATGTTGAACTTGTTCTTCGTTTGGTACAAAGGTTTCTCAACCTTGATGAAATGTCGAAGAGCGGGACTTCTCTGGTTAAGGTTGCGAGACTGGTTGATGCTTACCTTGCAGAAACTGCTCTTGACTCAAATCTGACAGTGTTGGAGTTCATTTCACTTGCCGGAGCTCTTCCTAACCACTCCCGTATAGTTGATGATGGGTTGTACCGAGCCATCGATACCTACCTCAGAGTAAGTATGCTTTTCATTTACAAGGCACATTTTCTTTAGTTGTTTAAGATAATGACGGCTACACATATTGCTGCTAGGGTAATGAAACACACTTTTCACAGCCATCCGTTTGAGGCTGACGGATTACCCCCAGTTATATTTCTATAATGTAGCAATTAGCAAGTGAAGCACCCAATTCAACATAGATATGAGTAGTCTCAGACTCTAAAAGAGACTTAGGAAATCCATACTAAGCCCATTCTTGTTCAAGCTTGAATCATTGCTCAATTCAAGCTTCTAGCAGAAGTCCAATTCAGCTTACAGTCCATGGGGCAGTTGCGCCGCTGGCAATTCCCTGTGCATTTTTTTTACGTTGTTTCTTGTCATTGCAGATTTTTGATCTCTTATAGAACCAAAGGTCTTTGTGTAGCCATGTTCAGGGTTTAATTGATGCTTAGCTATTAAGCATAAGCCGCGTTCGAATGTGAAATGTAAAAAGATCAAGAATAAAAATGCAACATAATGAATAAAAATAGCTAGCTGGTTGTACAAAGTTAGATGGATTGATGGATAGACATAGTGAAATTGTGTGGTTATTGTTTGTTTAACCCGTGTATGTTTCTACTCTGCAGGTGCATCCAAACATGTCGAAACAAGAAAGGAAAATTCTGTGTGGAGTGATGGACAGCCAGAAACTCTCCCCTGAAGCGTCATACCATGCTGCACAAAACGAGCGGTTACCTGTGCGTGCAACAATTCAAGTACTCTACTCTGAGCAAACAAAACTCAACCGTCGACTTGAGTGGAGTAGTTCATGCAGTGAACTTCGAAGTCCAAACCCTCCTCCTCCTGAGACCCCTGTACGCTGTCATTTGAAACGTCACAGGGCATATCAGCATATGGAGATAAGGAAGTTGCGTGAAGATGTTTATAGGCTTCAGAATCAGTGCAGCTCCATGCAAGGCCAGATTGAAAGACTCATGGAGAAGAAGAAAGGAATTTTCAGGTGGGAGAAACTAGTAGTTCCTTTATTTCATTCTGTTAGTACTGCAGTGGGAAGCATCGAAGATGGTGAAGCAGAAGATAAAGTAGGGGTCGAACGGCAAACACCGGTGCATATGAAAACAAAGCTTGCCAATGGAGGAACTCCTACGAGGTGGCAAAAATTCATGTTCTGAAAAATGGTGGGAAAAATCTTAAATCTTCCACGAGGTTCCAAATTAATGTCCATTATGGCTCTAGAATTAATTAGAGGCACATTCCGTGGAGATACCTGTGGGTTCTTCCGGCAAATCATTCCAATTGAGTAAATGGCTTCCTCAAAATTTAATACTGGAATGTAGGCAATTGCATAGAAAATGTAGTCGCAGGATATCCCACTACACACCCAATAACAATCCTTTAGCTAAGAACACGATCAAACATCATAAATACAATCAAAATTTGTCTTCATTTTCACTTCCACACTTGTGCACTTGAATGGCTATCAGGTTTTATATAGGGATGTAGTATATTAGGATATATACAATCATGAATGCAAATATTATGTATGGTTGAATATATGTGAGGATATACATAAAACATGAATGCATATATTCTGGTTGAGGATAATGCATATATTTTGTTGATATGCAGATATATTGTTAATCAATGCATATATTCTGAGATGTGTTGACACTCCCCCTCAAGTTGAACGTGAGTTGTCGAACATTCAACTTGTCTCTCAGCATATGGAACCGTGGAGAAGATAACCCTTTTGTGAATATATCTGCCAATTGATCTTTGGAGGAGATGAACTGTACCTGAAATTGTCTGCTGGCAACTCTTTCTCTTACAAAGTGGTAGTTAAATTGTCCGAGCATGGAAGATTGGATTTGCTGTGAGATATGTAACTCCCAAATTATCACACCATAGTTTAGGTGTTGTAGTTGATAAACCAAGTTCTTTCATTAATGATTGTATCCAAATTAGTTCAGAAGTAGCTATAGCCACTCCCCTGTATTCAACTTTTGTACTTGATTTGGACACAGTTTTATGTTTTCTAGCACTCCAAGATATCACATTACCTCCATAGTAGATGTAATAACCACTTTTGGATCTTCTATCATCCACATTACCTGCCCAGTTATCATCAGAGTAAGCATGAAGTGAATTGTTTTTGTGAGGACGTAGAAACAACTCATAGTCCATTGTATGCTTTAGATACCTGAGAATCCTCTTAACCATGTCCCAATGTTCTATGAAGGGGTCATGCATAAACTGACATGCTTTGTTTACTGCCACAGAAAATGTCAGGTCGAGTGAGATGTAGATATTGCAGAGCCCCCACTACACTTCTGTAAAGAGTTGGGTTGTTGAACTTTTCTGACCCTTGTTTCTGTATTCTGAGTTGTGCCGAGAGAGGTGTGCTAACTGGTTTATCACCATCCATACCTGAACGCCGAAGTAGATCAGAGACATACTTGCGCTGACTGAGAATTAACTGTTGACCCTGACGAATCACTTCAATGCCCAAAAAGAATGTTAGTGCACCCATATCTTTGATAGCAAACACATTGCGCAAGTCTTGAATGAGTTTGTTAATGATAATTGAACTGGAACATGTAACAATGATATCATCAACATATACTAGGATATATGTTATGGAGTCTGGATTGTTTTGAATGAATAGAGAAGTCTCAGAAATTGAACCCTGAAATCCAAGTTCTGTGAGATAGGTACTCAAACGTGAAAACCAAGCTCTTGGGGTTTGTTTTAGCCCATAAAGAGACTTATGTAGTTTGCACACATGTGTTGGGTGATTAGGATCAATGTATCCAACAGGTTGTTTCATGTATACAGTAGTTTCTAGAACTCCATGTAGAAATGCATTTTCTACATCCAGTTGTCGCAGCTCCCAGCCATTCATAACTGCTATAGAGAGAACTAACCTTATGGTGCATGGCTTGATGACCAGACTAATGTCTCAGCATAGTCTATCCCTTCTTGCTGGTGAAACCCCTTTGCAACGAGACGCGCCTTGTATTTGTCAACAGTACTATCAGGTTTTTGCTTGATTCGAAAAATCCATTTTGAGCCTACAACATTCATCCCTCTTTCATATGGAACAAGATACCAAGTGCCATTGTTAATCAATGCATTATATTGGATATCCATTGCAGATCTCCATTTTGGATCTTCTTTTGCTTAGGAAAAGCAGGTGGGTTCCATGAAGTCACCATCCTGTAAAGGGTGTTTGGTGGCTGTTAGACACAAATTTCTTATAGGTTTTGAAATACCTAATTTTGATCTTGTTCTCATCGAGTGTATCTGTGGTTGTGGTAGTTGTTGAGTGTTGCTGGTAGTTGTTGAACTTTGTTATTCTGTTGGTAGGCTTGGTTGTGCAACAGACTGAACGAGTACTGTTGGTACAGACGCATTAGTTGGACCTGCTGGTAGAGACACATTAGTTGTGGTTGACGTAATCGTTTGTTGAGTATGTTGTAAGGTTGGATGAACATATGAAGTTACCGTGGTTCTCTGTTGTTGGGTCTCCTGCAATCCTGGAGGAGTTGGTGGAGCTGTAGTTCTTCTCAGTATACCAAGATTAGGTGAGTTAAGTACTCCTGTATTTGGAAACTTTGGAGTAGATTCCATCACAGAGCCCACTGTTTGCTTGGAAGCAAATGGAAATTGACCTTCTTCAAATCTGACATGTCTAGAGATATACAACCTGTTTGTAGAGGTGTTTAAGCACAAATAACCTTTGTGAGAGCTATTGTAACCTATGAAGGTACATGCTACAGATCTTGGTTCAAGTTTCTTTGAGTTATATCGTCTCAAACATAGATAACAGAGACAACCACATACCTTTAAGAGAGAATAGTCAGGGATCTTATTGAGTAGTAGTTGAAATGGTGAATTGTTTTATGTCTTAGTAGCTGGAATTCTATTGATGAGATAGAAGGCAGTGGAGAAGGCTTCAACCCAGAAGGATTTTGGCATAGAAGCATGAAAGAGGAGTGCAAGGCCTGACTCAATAATATGTTGTATGCGTCTCTAGGCAAGTCAATTTTGTGGAGAAGTGTGTGGACAATAGAATCTATGGATTACACC
The DNA here is from genome assembly GCA_023531435.1 of Papaver californicum. Classification (NCBI taxonomy): domain Eukaryota; kingdom Viridiplantae; phylum Streptophyta; class Magnoliopsida; order Ranunculales; family Papaveraceae; genus Papaver; species Papaver californicum. The sequence continues at coordinate 927,837 of JAJJMC010014238.1, read as the reverse complement.
TGAATTGTTGAGGAATGAGGTGAATTTTCTGTATTCATCCCCATTGTCAGACTGAAAAACTTTGAGTTTGTGATCAGTAAGATTTTCTATTTGTGTTTTGAACTGTATGAAGGTTGGTAAGGAATCAGATTTTCTTACCAAGGGAAATATCCATGTATGGTGAGAGAAGGCATCCAAGATTAATAAATAGTATTGAAAGCCATTGCGAGAAACATGAGGAGACACCCATAAATCAGAAACAAGAAGACTTAATGGTTTATCATAAGTAGTTTGACTGAAGGGAAATGGAAGTTTCTTGCTCTTACTAAGATGACAAGAATGACAGAAATCAAATGTTTTATTTGAAACAGGTAGGGAAAAATTTTCAATAAACTCTAGAGACAGTTTGAATCATTGGATGTCCTAATCTTTGATGCCAAACTGGGAGTGATGCTGATAAGTAAGCTTTTGGTGGACTCAGGTCTGTAATCTTCTGAACATTGTCAAATTTGTAGAGACCATTTTTATTCCTTCATCGCAACAGCGGAGTCTTTGTGTGGCAATCCTTCACAACAAAACAATTTGTATGAAACTCAAAGAATACATTGTTATCTTTGCAAAATTGATGAACTGAGAGAAGGTTAGATTTAATAGTAGGAACATGATACACATTTTTAAGTAAGAAGGATCTTCTGTTTTGAGTGAAGATAGCATTACCAATGTTTGCAATAGCAAGTTCATTACCATTGCCAACTTTCACACGTTCAGTGCCATCATACTCCTGATGTAGGTTCAAGTTATTGAAATCAGCAATGAGATGATGAGTAGCACCAGTGTCGGTCACCCAACAGTTGTCACCGTTTCTTCCAGGTAGTGCAATATATGTAGTTGGAGATTTTCTGGTGAGTGCATCATCTTTTCCCATCGATGACAGCCCCTTCTAGCAGTGTGATTTCTCCGGCCACAAATCTGACAAGGACCTTGATCATGTTGTGGGTTGTTTTTTGATCTGTAGGATGGCCTGTTAGACTGTGACATGTTCCTCTGGCGGAACTGACCTGGTCTGGGAGAGAAAGAGCTTCCAGCAGCAACATTTGTTAAGGGATGTTGAATCAATTCATGTTGTTGTTGTTGCTCAAGGCGCATATCATATGTAAGCAGATGAGCATAGAATGTTTTCATGTCCAAAGAATCAATGGTGCATAGAGTTGTTACAATTGGGTCATATGTTTGGTTGAGACCATTCAGTATAGTCTGTTTCATATCATCTACAGAAACAATATGTCCTGATGCTGCAAGTGCATCAAACAGATTTTTAGCCTTGTTGAAATATTATTGCATTGTAGAATTACCTTTGGTTAAACTGTGAAGTTGCCTCCATAAATGCATCTGATGTGCCTTGGTCTGTGGAGCAAACCTTGTTTCTAAAGCCTTCCAGACTTCTTGAGATGTTGTTAGTCCCACAACATGGATCATAACATTTTCTGTGATTGAAGAAAGCAGCTAACCTAACAGGATTTGGTCTTGCTCTTCAAACTTAGCAAATTCAGGATTAAGTTCTTCTGAATTTGGCAGGGTTCGTGGTGGTTTAGGAAGTGTACCATCGACATAACCTTGTAAGTTGTATCCTTTTAGCAGGGGTGTAAACTGAGTTTTCCATATAAGAAAATTGGTTTCATTGAGTTTGATGTTTACTAGGTGGTTGATGTGGATGTGTTGAAGGTTTGTTGTGTTTGCTGCCATTGAAGAGATGTAGCGTGGTTTGTAGGATCACACCTTCTAATACCAAGTTAGAATTGAAATTTCTCTTTATTTTCACTTCCACACATGTGCACTTGAATGGCTATCAGGTTTTATACATGGATGTAGTATATTAGGATATATACAATCATGAATGCAAATATTATGTATGGTTGAATATATGTGAGGATATACATAAAACATGAATGCATATATTCTGGTTGAGGATAATGCATATATTCTGTTGATATGCAGATAAATTGTTAATCAATGCGTATGTTCTGAGATGTGTTGACAGGTTCAATCAATGTGATCTACATCCACGGGATTGGGTTTCACTATGATTGAGTATATTTACATGAATTCCATCAATGAAGACTCTAAAGAGCTTGAGATCTAAAATATGGTGGTGGAGAAGATAAAAATCCTCCTCTCTAAACCTATTCTCTTTTCTTTAAGTAGTAAAGAGAGTTTGAATTGGAAATTACATAACAATCCTTAGCTTACAATTTAAGCTAATAAAACTAGATGAGGTGTAGACAACTTCATTGGAGCTAAATTACTTCGGCTCTAATCTCGTGACACATGTTTTATAGGGTTTAAGCCCTCATAGAAAAGTTAATTCAGTAGTAGTTGAAATTCATTCAAACCCAGGATCAACCAACAGAGAAAAACAAAGAACTTGAAACTACAAAATAGAGAGACGACAAAATAACTCTATTTGTATTGTCGTTGAACAAAAGGGTGGAGCTAGACCATGATAAGGGTAGGTAGTTACGCACCCTGCTGAGCTGCATCTGCCAAAACTAATAAATTCAAAATTTTGGGCTTGTGCAATTTTGGCCACCCAAATTATTTTTTTGCCTCACTATAATGAGATTCTTTTGGCTCCTCCCTTGCTTAAATGGTATACCTTTCAAACTCTGCATTTTAGTATTTGATCTCACATCTTCAACGAAGTAAAGATAAGATCAAAGTACAGCTTATATCTGGCAAATTGATCTTTCTCTTCTCGCCTTGGAGATTGTTGTCATTGTTGGCATTAGGACTGTACATGATTCCAGTTAAACCGTTACACTGGATCAAATCGCACCGTTAAAGATAAAACTGAACCAAACCATTTATATAATAGTGTGGGACAATTTTAAAAATACTAATGGTTTTGGTTCTAGTACAACCCTAAATTCAAACCGAAAATTGTTAGTTAAACCGGTTACTAATAACCTTTAGATATAATCAATACTAACCATTAGATTTTAGTCATCCTATTAACTACTATTAATTATATCCGTCCATTAGAATTATAAAATGATAAATATAAACCTAAACCTAAAAACTAAATCTCATTTGTTCTTTCTCCTCCTCTTCTTTCGTGCGTCTGCAACACAACAATCAACACCACCAACTCCATCATTCTTTTTCTTTTTTATCAATAATCATTTGAATACGAAGGTGAAATATGAATTTGATTTTGATTTTCACCTGTCGATTCTTCTTCTTTAGTAGTAATATCAAATAATCTAGATCTTCATGTTGTAACGAGAGATCGAAACGAGAACAATAATAGAGATCAAGACACAGAGATTTATGTGGTTCACTAACTATTACATTAGCTACATCCACAACAGAAAAAGCAGAGTTTTATTATAGAGCAGAATACTGAGATACATCTATTCTTCACTTCAATCCTCTTCTCATTTCTCAGAAAGTAATACCTGACATCAATGTGCTTCGTCTTCTCATGATGGACTTGATCCTTGGTTAAGCATATTGCATTCAAGATGTCACAATACACTATAGCCTGATCCTGATGCAGGCCTAGATCACTCTGCCCCTCAGACTCCCCGTAGTTCCGGTCAACGACTGATTCAAGGCATATCAACACTTCGACTTATTCTATTATACACAAAACAAATTCATTGAAAAAAAAATTGTAACACAAGCCTAAGATAAACAAAAGGTTTATTTTTAATGGTTTTTTCGTTTCTGATTCCTGTAAAAATTAATTGTATCAATCAACTGAATCAAAAACAATTTTTATTTTTAATGCTTCCAACAAAATCAATTGAAGACATCTTGGTTCGTATCTGCTGCCTATGTATGATTTGATTTTACTGATTAGACAATGAAATTTGAAACGTTATATTTGCTTTTCCATCATTGTATATACATAAAACAAGAAAAATTAAAAAAAAAAACAGTTTGCATTCTAAATGATTCAGTGGGACATTCTATTTTTTTGCCAACGCACTTTATTTACACAGTTTTAAACTGTACCGTGAAGGTTCGGTTTAAACCGTACCAATTATGAAACGGTTTGGTATAGTTTTAAAAATCAAAAAATTGTCTCATCGGTTTTGATTTAGCTGAAAACTGCACTGAACTGTATTATATACAGTCCTAGTTGCCATTACTTTAATCTTAGTCAGGGGCGATCCAAAGGGGATATGTGGGGTTATTGGTCCCCATAATATTTTTTAAATTATGTAGACATACATATATTTTTTGATATTTTAATGCTATAATTATCCATTAACCCCCAAAAAAATTAAAATTAAGAAAATGTTCATATATTTTCTATATATTATTGTGTAATTTTAAAAATAACTAATGTATTTTCGATATTCCATATCCAACATATCTAAAATTAAAGAGATATCAATTTGAATCTATGTTTTATTGATTTTATTCACTTATCTGTGTATTTTCTCTATTTTCTATATGGATGAGCATGTATTTTGACTTAGTTTTATAGTAGTAAGTGAGATTGTTTGATATTGGATTTTTTGTTATGATCTTCAAGAACAAGATATGCCTCATTGAACAATTGATCTGGATTCGCCACTACTGCGTAGAGTATCCAAATTGATTCTTGAAAGACCTTTCGCTAGGAAGAACACATAGGCGCAGTAAATATTCTGGTTTTCCCGTTGTGAGCTCATAAGGAAAAAATTGCTCACAGCAACGCAAGATGACAACATCACGATCCATAAGACTGAAAGCTATTACACAGTGTATATCGATCTAAAATTCGGTAATATACCTTCATGCCTCAAATTCCAAACAGGTTCTTCTCCTACAAAAGTACCCAAGTTTTCAAAGTATTGTCGTAAATTTGTCCATTACAAACAGAGTCTTCAAACACCCCAACATGTTCACTAGAAGGGCCGTAACGTTCACCGGAAGGACCGTAACGATGATGCTCTCTCGTTGTAGGAACATTGAATTCAATGCAATGCTTATTTTTATCATCATCCAAGGTTCAACTTTCATAGTTAGACACATCAGATTGAATGAACAACCTAGTGCCATCGTGATCCAAAGTTGACTTAAGAAAGCGCCTAATGATTTGGCGTTGAAATACTGGAACCATTAGATTTTAAAGTTTAAAGAAGATCTAATGGCTGAGATGTAGAGCTTCAAATGGTTTGGCACAAAAAAACATAATCGTTAGATTTTAATTTATAACCTAAAATATGATGGCTGATATTGAAAGCGCCAAATGGTTTGGCACAAAAAATAAAATTAGCAGCGAAAAACCATTTTCCGCCACAGACTTGATTCCAGATTGCATTCAAGCAAACCTTTGAACGCAATCTGGAATCAGACCCTTTGGCCACGGTTTTTGTTTTGAAAATTGAATCTTGGAGGATGATAAGACTAAGTATAATCTTAATATCATAAGCAACAATCATATTACTTGCATGTACTTCAAGCCAATAGACGACTCCATTATGAGTAATAATATCGCCTTTAGGAAAAATATCTCATCATACCCATTTTCGTTGTGGTTCAAGGAATGAAACTGTAGATGGTGGATTTTTGACAAGGACAAAAATTATAAAATTATTTCTGTCTCATATCATAAATATGAAATTTACGATTTTATTTCTGTCCCTGATCAGAAATATGAAGCCGGCATGTGCGGTGCTGGATCTAAGATGCACGGCTCTGGGCTAGTGCCAGCGCCATGACTTAGCATGCACGGCGATGGGACTGCCCAGCGCCAAACCCCAGCATCTTCATCCTTCATTCCTTAGCTGTGATAGTTCCAGCCCTCCAGCCTTGCAGCGTCCCAGATCACACTGCCAACTCCTTGCCAAGTCCCCAAGAGCACAACGCCATCTCCTTTCCTGGTCCCTAAGAGCACAACGCCAAGCTCCTCACCAGCATCCCCAAGAAGCACGGTGTCAAGCTCCTTGCAGCATCCAAGATTACTAGCGCTAACTCCATGCCCTGTCACTAAGAGCACGACGTCAAGCTCTTCACCAGCATCCCCAAGAAGCACGACGTCAAGCTCCTTGCAAGTCTCTAAGGCACACGTCAAGTCCTTGCCTAGTCCCCAAGAGCACGGTGCAAAACTCTTGGCTGGTCCTCAAGAACACAACGTCAACTCTTTGTCGCGTTCCTTATAGACACATTTTCGTATCTAATTTGTAAGCAATTATCTATTTTGATAGTGCTCGATTTTTTACTTATTGTGTGATTTTATGTGTTTCTAGGTATTTTTGAGAAATAAACATTTGTGGAAAAAATGGTTTAAAAGTGATAAAGGCACCCACCAAATTACTGAAGCCACCAAGGACAAATTGATAAAGGCACCCAGACAGTTGATAAAGGCACCCTTCCTCTTTGATTCAAATTCCGAAATTGGAGGGAAATTTTCTTTCACGCGTGAAGAGTTATCTGCCTTAATTGGAAACGATATTTTTTTGATTAAAACAAGTAATCAATATCCCAATATGACACAGCAATCAAACTTGACTAAAACACATCACTTCTGAGTGTTTCAAACCCGTCAAAATTGGTTGGAAGTCAAAGTTTTAACCGAAAAAAAAATATTCTTTGATTCGGATTAACAAGAATTTGAGTTGGTTTTGGATTAGATTTTGAGTCCTTATCGATCCAGGAGGACTAGTTAGGGTTTGTGGAGCCTATATAAAGCAAAGATATCGAGTAAAAAAGGGGGAGAGCTTCAATCGAAAAAACACAGGAAGAAAAAAATTAGTGATGTTGTTGTAGGGAAGAACAAGAATAGGAGACGATTTCTTCAACGGAACAGCAACGTTTATCTTCGTCTTTGCAATATTTATCTTCAGTTGCCACGGTTTCTTCAACCCATTTGCAACGGATATTTTTAGAACAATAATGTTTATCTTCAGTGGAAGCCCTTTCTTTCAGTAACAGTGGAAGCAGTTGTATGCAACGCCATTACACCGTTGCAAACTCTCTGTTTACACAATTTTTACTCTTTTCATCTTTGTAAACAATTTTTGAGCTATGAATACACATCTTGAGAGTGTTTAAAACATGAGGGGATATACCCTATTGATGAGGCAACGGAGGAAGTCATTTTTCCAATAATAAAGTGGTATATATTTATTTTATTAATTTTTTACAATTCTTTTATGAGTATTTGCTTTGAATTAAATTTGAAAAAATAATTTTTATCAATTAGTTGTGTTTTCTTTTGATGGGTCATGCTTAGTTTAGAGCTATTGATGTCTCATACTTTTGATTTACAACTATTATTTTGAAAATCTAGGTTTGGCAATATTTTGAATCAATTGAATATATGAATTGCAAGATAATTATTAATACTAAATCACTTGAAAAATTGGTTAATGGTGGAATCCTTAATCTCAGTTCTTTCCATAATTTCAATCAATTCTAATTTAATCTTCTTTGTTTCTAGTATCAAAAATTAGGTTTACAAATCAAATCTTTACAAGTCTGAGTATCGAATCTTTTACCATTATTTCTAAAAAAATCAGTTCCCAAGAGCACAACGCCATCTCTTTGTCTGGTCCTCGAGTAAGCTTCATATCAACAGTGATGTATGTATCCTCGGGTAAGCTTCATAGATACAACATTGATGCATCCTCGGGTAAACAACATATGAAATTTTTGATTCTCTTAGTAAGGGCTAAGCATAATGATATATTAGCATCAAGATGCTTCCATGGGTAAGCAACACAACCGTCAAGCTACAACACTCTACCAAGAAAGCATCACAAGTTTGAGTTGATGCATCACTTTGATTAAGGATGCATCCCAGAATACGCAACACTAGTTCAAGATGATATCCCATTTCGCTCAATGACGTATCCCCAAATGCGTAATATAAAAAATAGAGAGTCATGTTTTTCGCTAGGTATGTCTTTTTTCTTGTGGTGCCATAATAATTTTGACTTTTTGTCTAAGTTTCATCCAACAACAAAATTGATGGGTCCGCCTAGGTTAATGCTGCTGCTAGGAACTATATACTTTCTCTACCGGGATCCCAAATTGACTTTACTTATTTTATTTTATTTTATTTTATTTTATTTTAATGTACGAAAGTCGGAATTAGATTTTTATCCGAACCTAATCAGTTGGATTAGTTCCACTGTCAGACCTAACCCGTTAAATCCAACTATATGATTACATTTACGATAGGATTAAACTACTAATTTGCTCCTCACCGGAGTTGGCGGGAAACACGTCCTAGTTTAGACACGGCCATACATAATATCTTAATCCGCACCCATAAAAGCTAGAGCATACCTAGAAGATACTCTCGCATTTAATGGGAGGTATGGAAGGATCACATTCATTCACATTAGAATCTTTTTAATTAAGGTAAAAATGATCAGCCTTTCGAAAGGATTAGGTACCTTAATTTCTAACTGTATTTTGGAGTCTTCTACTGTTTACATGGATACAGAAAACCTTATTCACTTACATGAAAAATCAACAAAAAAAACTTACAAAATCCATTTTGCCCAATACAAGGGCTTGGACTTAAAAAAAAGTCCAGGGAGGGCGATTTATTAATCAAACGCAAGAAAAAATGAAAGGAAGTGGATAGACATAACCTCCAAGGGAAAGTAGATGGTAGGACATCAAATATTCCATTACCTCTTGGTTGGGACTTAGAACATCTCCTATACAAAGTGGAAGTATTATTTTTTTTTACGACATCTAAGATCTTAGATCCCTATTTTAAATAAATCCATCTTTAATAGTAGAATCTACAAAGTAGGAGGATGGTGAAATAAATATAATGGTCTTCAAGCAAGTTTTGTATAGACCTTCGGAATGACCTCTATATCATCAATTTAACTATATTTTTTATTTAAAATATTTTTTAAAATTAACATAAACCAATAGAAAAAAAAAATATTTTGATGTTTATATTAGTTATAACCGCTTAAAAATATTAAAATTAAAACCTTAAGTTATTTGAGATAGTCTATTAGCTAAAAATTAATATTTCTCCAAAATATATAATTTTTCAAAAATAAGGGTCTAAACAATATTTTTAGCATCCACTAATTGGAGATGCTCTTACGCCCAGTGAGGAAGTAACCGGTAAATCAAACATTCCATGAATTTCCAATATAATTCTAAAGTGAAGTATCCAGAGAGATACTCGTGGGTTCCTTGAGAGAATTTTTCATCTGGAAAGTCACTTTTGCATTGAATATTCAAACAAGTGCATATAAAATTTCGTTCAGTAGTTGAAATTTATTCAATCACAGGATCAACTAAAAGAGACAACAAGCGATGCACTTGCAAACTACAAAATAGACAGACGAAAAAAGAACTCCATTCGTCGACTAATTACTGTTGAGTATTCGATCTCAACAGTAATAATCATCGACAATATTGTAATCTTAGAATCAAATTGAGTTTCATCTTCTCGTCTTGGAGATGGTTGTCAGTGTTGGTTGTACTATAAACGGTGAGTATCCATGTTGAATCTTAAAAGAACTTTTGCAAGGAGGAACACATAGGCGTTGTAGACATTCTGATTCTCCTTTTATGACGTCGAAAGGCAAAATTTGCTTACCACAATCCAAGATGACAACATCACGATCCATAGGACTGAAATCCATTAATGAAATCTTTCTCGAATTAAAATTCGGTAATTCAATCTCATACCTTAAGTTCCAAACAGATTTTTCAATAGAGTCATCATCCTCCATAAGTATCCAAGTTCTCAAAGTGTTCCCTTGAATTAGTCCATAACAAAGATTATCTTCCGACACCCCAAGACATTCACTAGAAGGACTGTCATTGTAACCATGTTCTCCTGCGGTAGGCACATCGAGTGCATTGCAATGATGACTCTCACATTCATAGTTGTTACTCTTGAGATCATAAGCAACAACCCTACTTTCATGTCCCTCCAACCAATACACGACTCCATTATGAGTAATTACATTGCATTTGGAATCATATATCCCAACATGGTCTCGTGGTTGAAGGTATTCAACAATATATGTTCTCCACTCATCCAACTCAGAATAGTATATTTCAACCTCAAAACCAGTATTATTCTCTAATGCAGTTCTTGTACGCATCACTTTGAAAGTACTCACCGAAGCTATCTCGGGCGAAGATCTAGAATATGTCTCACAGACAAGACCATGTAAAAACTTACCAACACCTTTTCTCGGTGGTGGAGGGAGTGAAACACGTTCTTTTGTAATCGGATTACAGACGAAATAACGCGTACTTTCCTTAGGGTAATTTACAACAGAACAAAGAACTAAACCATTGCTTGAAGCTAAAACATAAAGCGTATGCTTGTGAGCATCTAATCCATATAATTGAATAAGGAAATTAAAGGAAAACCCATCGTAACCAGATAATTCTTCACAAGATGACATAAATTGTGTATGACTAAGTTCGCTAGGAATTTTAAGATCAGACGGATTATGTTGTTGAGGTATAACTTGGTTTGAAAAGATTGCCCATGGTTTAGGTTCAATTAATAATGAATTGAATTTGTTGTTCATAAAATTAGGATCAGAGATAATAGATTGCCATACCTTTGAGACACACTTAAACCTGTTGATTGATTTCCATGGAAGTTTAAGAAAGATTTCAAATAAGATACCTTCTGGTAAGCCATCTACTTTCATCGATGAATCCGCCATCATATACGATCCTTCCTCTTCGGCCTCTCTCTGTATGTTTTTGTGCATTTTTTTTGTTTTAGGGTTTCCTATATTCACCACCGCAATGGTGCAGTATATATAGGATTAGGGTAATCTAAACATTGCAAATTACAACATTGTACTTGTCGCCTCCTAGGCAGACCCGCCCCACTGGACCTGTCCATAACCCCAAAATTTGGATAAATTGACAACCTTTGGACCAAAGAAAATAAAGTCATTAATTTATGAGTTAAAATAAAGTTATTAATTCATGAGTTAAAATTTAGCTCATAGAAACCAAATTAGGAACAAAGGATTTTATTGTTTTAGTGAAATTATTAATTTATCATGGATTAATTTAACGAAGTTCTTTTATATATATTAGGGGTGAGCATCGAGTGGAATCTATTGGATTCGGTTTTATTATTTTAACAAAAATGTTAATTTATCGTGGATTAATTTATCGAAATTTTATTGTATATATATTAGGGGTGAACAACGAATGAAATCTATTGAATTCGGTTTCATCAGCATTCAATCCAATATACGGCGGATTACAAGTTCGACATACGCAACCATTCCAACATCCGATGGGGCGGATGGGCCGACGGGCAAATTAGATACGGATGAACTTAAATCACTAGATCCGTTCCGACATTTGGAGTCTGTTAAATTATGAGCCCATTTTAAATTCTTAAAAAGAAAAATAGGCCCCTAGTAGGCTAGTAGGTAATACTTTTGGGGATTTTAGGGCCTAAAAAAAATTATTCTTATTGTCAGGTTCAAAATATTTTTCAGTTATTGTGACACCTATAATTATTTGAAATTATGAAAAATATTTACATAACTCGTTATGCATCATATATTTTCAGGAATATAATTGGTAACCAAACTAGAATATAACATACCTAAAAATCCGTGTCTTAGAATTTTACAAATTTTATCTTGTTGAAAAGATTTTAAAGAGATCTACATAACGAATACAAACAACAATATCAAATTTAGATTTTTTACGAAAAAATCGAAGGTGATTCTTCTTTTAGGCACAAATTTCAAAAATTGGATACATAACCATTATGCAACCACTACAAATGATGCATAACACATTATGCAAACACCACAAAAGATGTACAACGAATTATGCAGACATATTTTGGTTTATGCACCTACTAATTTGGTTAAGCAACCACTAAAACAATATATATGACTAAAAAATTACATTAAAAAAAAGGTGCATAACGAATTATGCAGCCACCACAAAGGATGCATAACACATTGTGCAGCCATATTTTGGTTCATGCATCCACTAATTTGATTACGCAACCTCTAAATCGATGTATGTGTCTAAAAAATAATATTCCAATAAAAAAAGGATGCATAACGAATTATGCAGTAATTTTCTCGACTACATAACAGGTTATGCATCCATTTTTGTAGTTGCATAACAGGTTATACGACCATTTTTTGGTTGATTTTAGTGCTAACAAAAAAATTGACACAAAATGCATTATGCAGCCATTTTCTCGGATTTATAATATTTTATGCATTCGTTTTCTTAGATGCATAATAGATTATGCAACCATTTTTTATTTAATTGTTGACAAAAAGAGGTTGTATAACGCGTTATGCAGTCATTTTCTCGATTGCATAACAAGTTATGAAGATATTTTTGTAGTTGCATAACAAATTATGAAGGCATTTTTTGATTTAATTAAGTTCTAACAAAAAAAATTGCATAATGCATTATGCAGCCATTTTCTCATATGCATAACAAGTTGTGCATCCATTTTCTCGACTGAATAACAGGTTAAGCAAACATTTTTGTAACTGCATAATAGATTATGCAGCCATTAGAAGAAAAAAGATTACAAAATCTATCAATCACAAAGAATGATAAATATTACAGTTAAAATATAAAGCACAATTACTTAGCCGTCGGCAACACCATAATAAAATCAAATGAAAATTTGTTTGTCGTTACTAGAAGGCTTCTAATTCTAAAAGAGAAACTTCCACGGCTAATTGCTCGTTACATAGAAGCAAATAATGATAATTAAGTAAGTAAACAAGTAAATGATTGCAACCCATTTTTTCCTCTATAAGACCCGTTTGAATGCTTTATAAGGATTGAAAACAAAAAAAAAAACACCTAAGATATTTTTGGATAAAAAGTTAACAAAGATTTGCATCTAAGAATTAACAATTCAAGTTTGTAAACTCCAAGACAAACTGAACAGACAGAATCAGAGACAAAAACAAAACAAAAAAAAAACTAAACTATTTCTGGATAAAAATAAAATTCTAAATTATAACAAATAAAATAAAATTAACCCATTAAATTATCAATCAAGCTATTAAATAACATAGGTTTTGATTATAAAGAACCAATTTAATAAAATCCCAAATTTTTACTGACAAATCTAAAAGTTTTCTTTACGTACCTGCGTGACCTATATTTGATGCAAAGTTTACCCACCTTCAATTATTAACTCTTTTTCTATGTCACGTCAGTTCACAACTACCAATTAGCTCAGAAACCCCCAATTTGTACTATCGAATTAACTCATCATCTTTACTCTCTGTTATTTGCCCTAGTTTTATCGATTTTGAAAACTCTGGTGGTAATAATGGTAGGTGTTGAAGAAATGACCTAACTAATATACCCCATGTATTAGTAAATCTTAGTCATTCACCATCTTGCGATTAGATATGAAACCATGTGTCTAACTGGGTAAAGTTAGTAAATAAATCGAAAGTCTTATTTTAATTGGTCACTTCATAGTTTTAACTCTAAACTGGACGGTCAAAAAAGTCATGGGCACCAAACTCAAATTTAGACAAAGTTAGACACAAAACGCAAAGGTATACCATTTAATAGGCACCATACTCAAAACTTTGTACTCCAAAAACACCATTCCACTAATCAGAAACTCTTTAACACATCATCGCCACCACCGGACACCATAAAATTTCTAAAAACCCAAATCACTCATTAAACCCAAATCCTGTTGAACCCAAATCCCTAATCAAACCATAAGAAAAAAGAGAACAAAAAAATAATTTTCAAAGAAGAAAAACCCAAATCAACCATAGAAAATAAAACGTAAATATCTTGAACAAAATCAGTGAACATGTAAAACACAACCCTTCTCATACTCATGAACAACATCAAATCTTTCATTTGATTCTCCCGATTGCATATAAGCAGCAACAACTCATGGTTGATTTGGTAAACACAAATCTTATTCTTCTTCATCTTCCTCACTCTTCTACGAATCTTAACTATGAAAACGCCATCAGTAAACACAATTCATGAACTAAAGATAGAAAGAAAAATAGAATGGAAATAGAGAAGGAGGAGCAGGAAAATGGAAGGGCTGCTTTTTTTCATTCTCTTCTCTTGATACGAGGTCCTGATGTGAGACATAAGTAAAAGGAGAAGGTGGAACGAACGAGAAGATAAAAGAAATTTTTAATTTTTGGTTTCATAAGGATTGGTATACCTTTGCGTTTGATGCCCAACTTTGTCCAAATTTAAATTTCGTGCCAGATGACCGTTTATAATTTAATTATTAGTTTAAATAAAAATATAATTAGTTAACGTCGTTAATAGCCGTTATACAGGTGACTCACGTAACTTTTAAAAATCCTAGAAATACTAAAAGAATAGATCTGCGGCTCACAACAATATAATCTAACGACAAGAAATATTTGACCGTTTTAGATCCGTTGAACTCATAAACAGAACTATTTAAAGAGCTGATTTACATCAATTTCATCCCTACAACATTCTTATCAACTTTCTTGCACCTGGACAAGTAATTTCAAGCTCTCCACATGGATCAAAGGAAGAACAAAAGCACAACTAGCTCTTCAATGGATATTATGGTAAGTTAAGAACACCTATAAAATAGTAGATGAAACATTAAAGGAAGAACCACATACAACACAACTACACTCTAATTTCCATTGTTTTTCTTTTAACAGATATGCCAAATTTTCAATCAAAAGGGCCATTCGGAACTAAATTGTGCTGATAGATACTCAAAAGTCCAAAATATTTTGTGCAAAGATTGTGCAAAGAAGATATTAAGTTGTCCATACTGTGAATTTTATGAATGGATTGTTAATGCCATTACAAAGTACAATGGAAGTGATAACATACATGGTAGTAAAGCTAAATTTGTTAGTAGGATGAAGAAGAAATCTTCAAAATGAGTTTCGAAAGAAAGTGAATGTGATGAGATGTTTTCACTACAACAAATATGATCATTTGGCTAAACAATGCCTGTGGGAGTCAATCAAATGTTTTACTACTGACTGCAACAACATAATGAAGTTGTATACATCTAAAAAATCATGGATTTTAGGTGATAAATTCCTAAAGTGTCAAGTCTGTGATGCATTCAAATGGGATTATCAGAATGGTGGTGCCTCTAGTAGTTCATAAATGATATGTAAGAAAGTTAATAAAGTAATATAATGAAAGTATAACAACTATCTAAAAGAGGCAATGGTATTGTTAAAATGAAAACTGGAAGGTTTATTATGTCTACAAGTTAAACTTGTCCAATGTTTACAAAAGATAGATTCAAAACATACCAATATCCAATCTATCATTCATCACGTGCCCATTGCTCAGGTGTGCCCATTAAGTCCATCATTCTAGTCTTCTTGCCCCTTCCACTTGTTGTAGAAAATACACCACCTCCTCTCATGAAAGCTCCACCTCTGTTAGCACTACCACCTCTCTGAACATGACCACCACCTCTTCCAGTTGGATTTGGTACCTACAAAAATATACATAAATGAGTTAGAACAAAGTTAAGTAGAATTGTAGAACTAAAAAGTTAAAATATGTTCTTACATGAGATTGTGCACTTCCAGTTGGTTCTCTAATTAGACTAGGCTCCTCAGGATGCATAATACCGACACCCACAATATTACCTCCTCTTCTATGCACTACTTTTCTTCTTGTATAATCCCTTAACCATTTTCCTCTTAAAGGCCTTCCTCTCCTGCTTGTAGGACAATCAATTGTAGTTGTTCTACCAAAAGAACCTGTTGTAGTGGTAGTAGAAGATGTAGTTGCAGATGCGGGTGCAGTTGCTTCATTTGGTATTACATATGTAGTTGCATGTGCAAGAGTTGTCCTTCCACCTCTATTTACCCTTCCACCTCTATTTGCTCTTCCACCTCTTCTTCCCCTCTTTCCTCTTCCACCTCTAGTTGTTGTTGAACCTACAGATTCTGAAACTTCATCAGGTGCAGATACATTTGAAGAAACAGCAGCACCTCTTCTCATTTTAGTACCTCTTGTTCTTGTTGCAGTTGCACTTGTAGTTGATACTTCATTTGTGGCACTTGTAGTTGCTGGTGTGATTGTTTTAGAAAAGTGGTAAAAATGTGTTCTTTCGCTGAGACTTGTGAAGATTCGTTTTAGATTTAATTCTGAATTAAACTAGAAAATAAGTAAAATATTTTAACAATATTGTGAAGAACTGGAACTCAGGATTCCACCAAAATCACTTCTGATTGATTTCTACAATGATTCCTTAACAATTATAGCTCTTTTATTGACTCTGTTTCTTTGACAAAAGTAGATTTCTAAAACATTAACTGTAAATCATAAACATGGCGCATCAAAATCTCTTAAATCCCATCATACACCATCAACCAAAATCACAACTAATTAATAAAAATCATAAATCAATTAAAAATCAATGCAAAAGTCGTAAAGAATCAAAAATAGTTACCATCCATTCATGAAATATGGCTTCCTCCATTAACTAGTGGTTGGGTTTATCTCAACATGATCAAAACATTCTCAAAAGATTGGTACATGTCTCAAAAAGTGTTAAAAAGATGAAAAGAATCTAAAAATAATGTAACAGGGAATCTGTAACGTTTTCTGAACGTTACAGATTAACTGTTGCAACGCAGCTTGAAGATAAATGTTGCAGAGCGAAGATTAACGTTGCAAATCGGTTAAAGAAACCATGGCAGAGTGGTTGAAGAAACCGTCGCCTTTTCTTCTGTTCTTCGTGTTCTTCAGCAGCAATAACAGAATTTTTCTGGAGTGATTTTTCTTCGTTCTATTTAGCTTCCTGAGCTCGACCCAACCTCCCTCTCCTCTTTCGTGACTTAAACAACCCTTTTTCTACACCACAGGTCCAAAAATCCCGCAGATATTTCCTTCCTCAATTTTTTTGGTCAACCTCCCCTCCCCTTCTTTTCTTCGATCTCTTCCTTTATATAGGTTTGTAAAACCCTAACAAGATTTCCTTAATCGATAAGGATTAGATATTCTCTCTGAAACTAACTAAAACTCGTACCAATCCAAATCAGGGACTAAATCCCTTTTGTGGTTAATACAAAAATATTTCGTCCATTTTATACGGCAGCAAACACTTCCGAAAACGTGTTTTAAACCTATGTTGATTGTTTCTTCACTTTGAGATAATAAGAACACGTTTTAATCTCGCAAAACTCGGTTCCAAATCAGTCAAACAATTTTCTTATGCGAAGAGAAATTCTTCCCGCCTTTCTCTCATTTGAATTCAAAGGGAAAGGGTGCCCCAATCCAACAGCTGGGCGCCTTTATCATTTTCCCTTGGTGCCTTTAGTAATTTTCCGGGGTTCCTTTATCAACTTTTTGAGCCAATTTTTTCACAAATATTTATTTTCCAAAAAATACCTCGAAAGACATAAAAACTCATAATAAGTACAAAATTACTGCTAACAAAATAGAGAATATAGGAAAAATAAGACACAAAAATGTGTCTATCATGGTGGTGGTGGCCTTGTAGATGCAGGTGGCCTTACATGAGGACCTGTAAAGGTATCTGGAGCTGTACACACACATAAGCATTCATTCATAAGTATAATACATTAAAGCATAAACACATACACATAAACAAAAGTCAAACACACTTTTTACCTTGATCCACATTCTCAGCAGTTGCACTCTTGCAACTTTTTCTGTTGTGACCATAACTATAACACATGCCACACATATATTGTCTAGAATTCCTACCATATATCTCATCATTGTCCCTTCTTCTTTGAATTCTAGGCATACCTGTGGGTCTAGTCACTTAGGAGGGTTACACTTTTGCATTATACCAAATGGGTCAAGTACCAAATAGATTATAGGAAAATAACTTACTGATGAAACTTTTTGGTCCTAAAATACAAGATTGCACAGATTGTATGAACACATGGAATTCCACTAATTTGTCATGCATTACAGGTGCAAGTATGCTCCAATAGATCAACATTCCAGCTGATATATTTTTTGGTATCTAATATAATCCACACAAACTCAGAAGATGGCTGCTTTGTGAACTCATGGCTGAAGTAGATATGTTTGTCAATTATTGTAGTCACTCTAGGGACCACACAACCATAAATTAATGTCTTGTCTATTTTTTCTCTATCAAAGAAAATCCTCATCATTAGAAGATGAATTTTCTGCACCAACTTTGTAATTGGCATGAACCTCAATTCTAGAATCCAATCATTAAAGGCTTCACAGAAATTTGATGTGATATGATCACATTTTGAGGACTTATCAAAGTAATCCCTTGCCTACTGCTCAACTGGTTTATCATTGAACCATTCTGGTGCAGATACCTTACCTTCTTTCAGTCTTTCCATCCAAATATTGTGGCCCAGCTCATTATAAGACCTTGCTTCCCTGCATACAATGAACTCTAAATTTTTTCTAGGATGCTTAGTCTTAAAATTCTTGTACAAATATCTAAAACAGAACATATGGTAGTGATTCACATCATCAGAATTTCTAGCAGTACCTTCTACCAATCTCTTTTGTCTATCACTTATGAAAGTTAATTAGTGCCCTTTCATGTTTCTTCATCTCTGGTGCCATTATACGAAGAAAATCTATCCAACTCTCTTTGCATTCTGACTATAAATGTGAATAGCAATGGGGAAAAGACCATTGCTGGCATCAAGTCCAAAAATTTCCAACAATGTTCCACCATATTTTCCCTTCAAATGAGTTCCATCTAACCCAAGTATAGGTCTACATATACGTATAAATCCATCAAGTGAGACTCTATATGAAATGCATAGTAATATGAACCTTCCAGTTTCATGATCTGTCCTACATATGGCAATATTTCTACGATTTTCATCTAAAATCTGATTACTTAGTACAGGAAGCATCTTATATCCCTCCTCATAACTACCCATTATTTTTTCTAAAGTGAAATGATAACCATGCCAAGCAGAATACTAAGATATTTCAACTTTATGGCACCTTTTTACCTCAGCCTGGAAATCTTTAGGCTTGAAGTTTTTGGATGAGCTTTAAATGACTCCAACATGACCTTTGCTACCCATTTTGCATTTGCCAAAGGATGCTTTAACCCATGAAATGATTCACATGTATGAATGAAGTGACCTGCAACATAATGTGAAAAACATATATTTGAATAAGTACCAAAATAGGCCTGGTAGTTACCATCTTACAAAGCCAGACCCAAACACAGTTTACAGTTTTAAGTTGAAATCCCTATGACCATTGCAGCAATAAAATACCTTAATAAAAACAGAGATTTAAACTATCAATAAAACAAACAAATAGATAAATATGGCTCACCAGATTTGCATTGTATAGTTTGACCATCAGGAAGAACAACACAATAGATTTTCTATGGACGATCATCAAACATGCATTTGTATTGTTGCTTCTCTCTAAAGTTCTTTACTTGAGTCATGCCATAGTTCGTGTCTATGGCAAGATTCTTCAAATAACCCCTGCATTCATCAACATTCAAACATTCTTGCCCAACAAATAACTTCTCAATTGCATCAATCTTTTCATCCATCACATACTCACCACTTATGCTCAGAGTCTCTACAACAAACCCTTTGAACTCTGTTGTTAAAGTAAGATTTGATTGGATTGCAATAGTGACCCTAATCTCTTCCTCAAAATCTATATTTGGTTCTTCCAAGATTTCATCTCCATTGTCACATTTATCCATGTCCAAATCTTTTGACTCATCATTCCGGTAGGTAGTTGCAAATAAAACTTCATCATCTATGGGAACCACATTATCAACACCAGCCTTATTACTAACCATAGGATCATCAACAATGGAAACTTGACTTGAATGCATTGTGAAACAACTTTCTTAGGGTTTAACAGAGGGAGAAAGCCAAGGTATTCTTCAGGGTTGTAGTCTGGTAGTCTCTCAAATTTAGGATGCTCATCCCTTTTGCTTTTACCAACCACATAACCACCTTTAGTAGAAAAATACCTCAATAAATCTTCCTCCATTTATTTGCATTCCAATACACCCAACAACCAGGCATAAGTACAATACATCATCCATATCATATCAATATGGACCACTAAAGCATAGACATTTCTATAATCAACTTTAATATATTATGTCTATGGACCACTAAAGCATAAACAATTCTATATTCAACTTCAATATATTATGTCTACAACAGTTGGACCACTAATAAAGATTTGCATCTAATAATTAACAATTAAATTTATAAATGCCAAGACAAACTGGACAAACAAAATCAGAGAAAAAAAAACCTAAAATATTTCTGAATAAAAACAAAATGCTAAATTACAGCAAATAAAACAAAATTAACCCATTAAACTATCAATCAAGCTATTAAATAATATGTGTTTTGATTATAAAGAACCAATTTAAAAAATCCCAAATTTATACTAACAAATCTAAAAGTTTTCTTTACGTACCTGTGTGACCTAAATTCGACGCAAAGTTTACCCCACCTTCTATATTAACTCTTCTTCTTTGTCACGTCAGTTCACAACTATCAATTAGTTCAGAAACCCCCAATTTGTATTATCGAATTAACTAACCATCTTTACTCTCTGCTATCTTCCCTAGTTTTATCGACTTTGAAGACTCTGGTAGTAATAATGATAGGTGCTGAAGAAATGACTTAAACTAATATATCCCATGTATCAGTAAATCCTAGCCATTCACCATCTTACGATTAGATACGAAGTCATGTGTCTAACTAGGTAAAGTTAGTAAATAAATCGAAAGTCTTATTTTAGTTGGTCATTTCATAGTTTTAACTCTAAACGGGACGGTCAACACGGTCAAACAAAGTCATGGGCACCAAAAAAAAATTGGACAAAGTTAGGCACCAAACACAAAGGTATACCATTTAATAGGCACCATACTCAAAATTTCCCTTACTATATATGTACTCCAAGAACATCTTTCCACTAATCAGAAACTCTTTAAATAACACATCACCACTACCAGTCCACCACTAGACACCCTATAATTTCTTGAAACCCAAATCCTGTTGAACCCAAATCACTAATTAAACCATAAGAAAAAGAAAAAAAAAACCTAATTTTTTTTTAAAAAAAAAAAGAAAAAGAAAAACCCAAATCAACCATAGAAAACAAAACCCAAATCTCTTGAAAAAAATCAGTGAACATGTAAAACACAACCCATCTCTTCTTCATGAACAACGTCAAATCTTTCATTTGATTCTACCGATTGCATATAAGCAGCAACAATTCATGGTTGATTTGGTAACACAAATCTTATTCTTCTTCATCTTCCTCGTTCTTCTACGAGTCTTAACTATGACATCACCATCGGTAAACACAAATCATGAACTAAAGATAGAAAGAAAAATAAAATAGAAATAGAGAAGGAGAAGCAGGAAAATGGAAGGCTGGTTTTTTCATTCTCTTCTCTCGATACGAAGTCCTGGTGTGAAACAGCAGTGAACGAAGAAGGTGGAACGAACGAGAAGATAAAAGAAATTTTTACTTTAGGGTTTCATAAGGATAGGTTTGTAATTACACCTTCAAAACTTGAGTAAAGGAAGAATGACTAATCAGGTGGACCCTGATTGAATTCTTATAACTGATTAATTTATGGGAAAATATCCAGGATGCCCCAAAATTGGGGGTCTGGTTAGATGCATCGAATTTTTAAAATTAGTGAAAATGCCCCAATATTTTAACTTTTCCATCCAAACCAGTTAAGTAGTTAATTTGACACACATGTGACTTCTCATGTGAGAATAAAAGACAATAATTTCCCTTCAGATTCAGAGGTCCAGGTTCATGTTCTGGGTTTAGGGTTCAGATTCAGGGTCAGGTTCAGGTTTAGGGTTTAGGATTAAGGTGGTGGTGGGGGTTCAAGTGGTGGTGGTGGTTCAGGTTCAGGGTTCAGGTGGTTCAAGTGCTGGTTCTGGTGGTTCAAGTAGTGGAGGCGGCGAGGGTTCAAGTGGTGGTGGTGGCGATGGCGGTGGTTCAGGTGGCGGCGGCGGTGGTTCAGGTGGTGGGGGAGGTGGCGTCAGGGTTCAAATGATGGTGGTGTAGTGGCAGTGGTGGTGGTACGGTGGTGGCAGTAGTGGTGGTGGTGGTGGTACGGTGGTGGCAGTAGTGGTGGCGGTGGTGGTGGTCCATCTGTTACTATTTTTTTTTATTTTTTTTTAAATATAAGGTCAAGTGAGACATTTTAAACCCCATTGACCGGTCAAATTATCCCAAATTGACTAGTTAACTAGGTTGGATGAAATAGTTAACAGATTGGGGAATTTTCATTAATTTAAAAAATCCCGGGCATTTCTCCAACCAGACCCCTGATTTTGGGGTATCCTGGCTATAAGCCCTTAGTTTATCGAAGTTCTGTTGTATACTAGGGTGAGCAACGGATGGAATCTATTGGGTTCGGTTTCATCTGCATCCGATCCAATATACGCTGGATTTCAAATATCGAAATGCCCCTTGATAACGTCATCCAAATCTTCCATGATTTTTGTACTTATTGTATTATTTTATGTGTTTGTAGGTACTTTTGAGGAATAAGTTATTGTGAAAATTCGGCTAAAAAAGTTCTAAAGGCACCCCCCATAATGCACCCATGTGCAAATTCAAAAAG
This sequence comes from Papaver californicum, assembly GCA_023531435.1. Classification (NCBI taxonomy): domain Eukaryota; kingdom Viridiplantae; phylum Streptophyta; class Magnoliopsida; order Ranunculales; family Papaveraceae; genus Papaver; species Papaver californicum. Next base: position 905,258 of record JAJJMC010014238.1, on the reverse strand, counting down.
TTCATTTTGGTGGGAAACCATTCTCTCAAGCTGTGAAACTCTGTACAAGATATAGAAGGTATTTTGGAAGAGTTTAAAGGCTAGAATATATTATTGTCATATATAAAGGAGATATACACGGTTCAGAAACTAAAAATCGAATGAATCTCATAAGATATTCGTTTCTTATCCAATAACAGGTACAAAAAAAAATATTACGAGAAACATGGGATTTTCTTCCCGGTTTCACTTGGTTTTCAATATCTTTTGAGATAACTAGAGAATCGAGATCTAAAAAGAAAATCAGGGTAATAAAGATGAAACAGATCGAGTTTATTCGAGAAAAAAAATTTTCTGTCGGGATCTTTATTCATTGAAACAAAAATATTCTCGAAGACTTGGGAGGTTTTGGTCGTTATAGTATAAATAAGAATCTATATAGAAAGTTTGGGGGAGAAGAGAGAGGCTACAGAGCGAAAAATCAAGAAGTTGCAGAGAATATTTTTCTGCTGCTGAAGAACACGAAAAACAGGGAATAGGCAACGGTTCTTCAACCATCTATCACGGTTTCTTCATCACATTTGCAACGAATATCTTCATCTTTGCAACCTTTATCTTCAGCTTTGTAACAGTAAGTCTGTAACGCCTATAAAAACATTGCAAACTCGTTGTTTTCTTTATTTATTTTTCTCCTTTTTCATCTTGTAAACACTTTTGAGCAATGAATATGAATTTTGAGCGTGTTTTCAACATGAGGAGTTAAACATAATCCATGGGGTGACGGAGGAAGTTATTTTGCCAATCAAAAAGTGGTGTTTTCTATTTATTTAATTTTTACAATTCTGTTTATGATTATTTGTTTGAATTAAAAATTGATTTAATGATTTTTGTTAAACAATTGTGATTTCTATTGATGGATCATGCTTAGCCTAGGGTTTTGATGTCCCATGCTTTTGATATACAATTGTTATTTCTAAATTCTACTTTTGCAATATTTTAGAATCAAATTGAATGTGTGAATTGCATAGTTACAATAATTGAATTAAAATCACTTTAAAAATTGGTAAATAGTAGAATCTTAGCCTCGGTACTCTTTATATCTTGAAATCAACCTTAAAATTGAGTCTTGCTATTTCTCGTTTAGTTTTAATTCTTAAGTCTAAAATCAAAATCTTCACAAGTTCTGAAACAAACTCATTCTTACCACCATCTATAATTATATCACCAATCTAAAATCAAATGGATGGGTGGGCGCACTGACAGATTGGATGCGGATGAATTTAAATCACTTGATCGGTTCCGACATTTTGAGTCTGTTAAATTTTAAGCCCATTTTAAATTCTTAAAAAAAATTAGGCCCCAAATAGGCCAGCAGGTAATACTTTTAGTATAAATATACGTAATGTTTTCTACTCAAGCTTCATTTCTCCACGAGGAAAAACCCTAATTTTATAGTGAAACTCTAGTTTGAATATTCTTCTTGTTTAGAGCATGCAGCTTGGTGTGGATATGTCATCAGCAAGCAGTAAAAGTCATGGTGTTGATTTGCCAACGGAGGTATTGTACGAGATCTTTTATCGTCTTCCATCATTAAAACCGGTGTATAAATTCAGGTGTGTATCAAAGTTATGGAATTCTCTTTTATGTGAACCATCTTTCATCACAAAAATATCAAACATGCTCATTAGTACAATCCCATTGATCTTCATGTATCAACCCTTACACCTACAACTCCAACTCTATCGAAATCAAGATATCCACATTTATAAACCATCATGATGGTTGTTTATCCTTTGAATTCCTTTTAGATACAAAACCATTCAACGAACAAAAATTACAACAAGTATGCATCTTAGATTCACCATATCCTTCATATGATCGTTTCTATTCAACACATGAGAACAGTAATACGTTATTATGCATATGCAATCCCCTGACAAAACAATGGGTCTTCCTCCCTCGTCGACCATATAATGGTTCTTCTCGAGAATTTTATTGTCACTGCATCAAATTGGTATACGAATCCGAATCCGCGTCACTTAGTCAATATTCTATATGTAACTACAAGGTGGTTTATGTCTATGATGATAAGTTGTTCAATAACCTCAGCTTCCAAGTATTTTCCTCTGATACCGGCGAATGGAAAACGTTTCCAAGTCCTGGAGAACTTTGGAGGCCTATAGGATTTGGGCATGATTTTTCTGAAATGGTTATCCGTCATGGTGTCTTGTATTGGACGGCTCAAATAGTAAGAACTGATCATGTTGAGAAGATCTTGTTAGGTTATAGTACTCTAAACAACAGCGAAAATGGTAGGGATCGATGCAGGTCGATGGCTCTTCCTACAAACGGTGATCAGTCTTTCACTCTTTCTACAGTTTCTTTGGGGATTCAGAAGACAGTTTCTTTGGGGAGTCAGAAGGATCCATCTTCTATTTTGGCCAAATCGAACAGACAATTGGTTATAAGGCTTTTCTCAGTGTGTATCGGGTTGATCAAGATGACTACGCTAATGGAGGATTATTCTACTGATAAATCGTGCACAAGAATATCGAACTCAAGGGTTATAGATCATCAAGAATAGATGCCATCTGTATAAATCCGGTTGATCTAAATGTTATCATCATTGTTGACAGTGGCTGCTGTCTTGCGTAGAATAAAACATGAAATTCTACATGGTTGTCCTATTCCTAAGCTCAGCAAAAGGAGAACGGACCTACCACCAACTTTGATCTCACCCAAGCCAACTGAGATTCCTCCTTTGTTTAAGTGTTAACTCCTTGAAAAATTATCTGCACTTCATAATTCATCTAATGGAATTTAGTGTAATAGACTAATAGCTCTTTAAATGAAATCCACTTACTAGTTTTTTTCTTTAGTCGTCTCCTCTTTGGCTGCATTTTGTTATGTGTTTCATCAAAGCAAAAGCAGACCTCCAAGACCACCAAGCGGAACGCAAAGGGCCCAGCTCGCCATTGCTAATGGCCAATTATTTCCAGCCTTTTCTTCATAAGATAAGAGAGTCCGTAGATACACACTCAAATTGTTTTTATACAATTGGTAAAATGAACACCTCAGTTGGTAGCAGAAGAGCTGCAATTCACATCGGAAAACTTAACAAAAAAGAGAAGATATAAATCTTACATAACTACCAGTATTCACATTCAGGGAAGAAACAAAGAAGCTTCTAAGACCTATTAGAAGGACAGATTAAATCGAACTCCATCTATGGAATGAGTTGGTACAGCCCACCATCAAAAAAGGGCAGCTCCATCCACTAGGGTACAATGGGAGGTGAATTTGACATTGTTTTGCAATCATCCTAATGTTAGACCTTTCGAAATAAAAAATCTGAATCCTTAAGAACCAAACCTCCTTCACCAGCGAGACATCTTTCTGAAGCTTACTGTGTTATCAATGGATGTCGCTGTCAATTTACTCTATACAGTTCGGATCGAGCTATACTTTTGTATACAATGCCTCGGAATTGTTTTGATGAGAGTTTAGAAACACTTTATGATCATCACAGCTTAGGAAGGTTCAAGCAGCACCAACGGAAGAACTCATTATTTGAATCTGTTAAGAAAGTGAAGCAAAAGGTTATTGAAAGAAAACAAAAGTCCCAAAACATTTTTAGGAAGAAAAAGGGAATGCATTTTTTTTAGAGAATGCGAGTATAGTACCTTATTTACAAGCAAGTTTACTTGTTCTCGATACATCTCTTTCACATCCATGATATCAGCACGGAGTTCTTCCAGCTAAACAAATGAACCAAGAGGGTTAGGACCTAATACTCCAACACACCACCACTTCTTACAGTGCAGATACACTATCACATGAAGATGATTTGATAGCCGATTATTTGTGATGTTTCCGCCTCAGCATGTAAATAATCCTCACATGAAGTATGGCTATAGACCATTCAACCTCGTTAAAAGATGGTTGAAATATAAACGCAGATTTAGTTGGGAGTAAATATTTATGAGGAACAAATTGAGAAATGTATTACCTCTTCATCGCGCTCACCCATTAGCTCAAGTGCTGCCGAGTGCCTTCGTCTAAGAGCTTCAAGCTCTGTTCTTAAACCAGGCAGAATAGCAGCCTCTAATTTCAACTTTTCAACCTGCACATCATCAGAGAATATAATGTTAGATGATATCACAAGGGGGAGTAAGTACAAAGTCAAAATGTGCACATACTGACCTCTGCTGTCATTTTGACCAACTCCTCAGCAAGAGAGTCGCGAATAGATTCCAAGGATGCCTGAAAGAATACATAGTATAGAAGTCAATGGACAGAGGTCGCAACAAAAAGGTCCTATCTTTTAACTTTTATCTTGCATCAAAAAGAACTTGCCAAATTATATAAGTTCTATACATAAGTTACACAGAAATGACCTATCCTGAGCATCGGTTGTACACCACAGACAAATATTTCTAAGCAATTAAGAAATGGCAGCATTGCGTATGATCCAAATCTTATTATGAGCTAATCAAGAACCTAGCCTGGTTCAGGAGCTAATAAGAACAGAAACTAAATTCTTCTATGAACTAACACAACCTGCCATCCCAAGTAATTAGACTGTGTTAGAACTTCGAAGCTGAACCCTGGAAACAGGGCACAAGAATGTCATTACGAACTAACATAACCTGCCACCCCAAGCAATCAGATCGCGGTATAATTTTGAAGCTGAACCCGGGAAACAGGGCACAAGAATGTCATTCCATATTCTAAGACTACTGTCTATTTCTTATCAAGTAATACACATACTGTTCCACAAACTAATATTTCCATGATCAAAGTTACTTTGTTCCTTAAAAGAAGACTTCTAAGCTTTTACTGACCCAACCATATAAAGATTCTCGATTATTTGTAATGATCATGGAAAATGAGAAATGAAATAACAAAAACCACTGATACATACCAAACGAGACATGTATGAAGCAAGCTCGCCATCTTTCTGGCGGAGGGTAGATTCAAAAGCACTTGGCGTCATGCTCCTCAAGTAGTACGGAGTCATGGTTGCCTCACTAAGCCTCTTCTCAGAGAAACTGTCAGATGAATCAAGAGATGCTTGCAGGAAAAAACTTTCCTCCATGCTGCCAAGGCTTCCAGCACTTGAGAGCTTTCGCATGGAGTTGCCTCCTACATTAAATGGGGAAAGTCTTATGGATCAGATAGAAAAACGTTAAATATGAAGAAAAAGAGTATGGTTTGATACCTGAGTAATAAACTGAAACAAATCCAACAACATTTTACCATTTTCAAGATAAGCATTGATGTTTTTGTTCATAGGAGATTGATCAGGCACAGAAGATTGAAGACGAGACTTCCTTTCCAAATCTGATCTAGCTGTTTTCTCCCGTTCTAAATCCTGTAAAAAAAGAACAGGTCCTAATATCAGGAATCTTGTGATAGTGCCGAACACAAACAATATCAAGAACAAGATTCAAGAACAATGTATACAGTATGCTTCTCAATACACACTCTGCGTCACCATACTCAAAACTACCTGCTGCAATAGTTCCTTGTCTGACATTAGATCCATCAGTTCTTGTCTGTGTTTCTTCTTATGCTCCTTGAGTTCTTCCTCATGTTGATTGACACGAACTTCATAGGTGGCAACTGACTCTTGTGCTGCCAGATATTCCTGTCGATTTTCAGATGCTCTTTGTCTCTCCTTTTCAAGAGATCGACTTAACTGCGTTTGCTCGGCTCTAAGACATGAGATCTGAAACACCGAGCACAAGTAAGCAATAATTAAGAATTCATTTACCAGATAATTCAACCAAATTAATTAAGAAACCTGTGCTTCAAGAACAGCCATTCGAGATATGGTCTGAGAAAGGCGTTCATTCATGGCTCTCTCATTTTCCTCGGCTGCTGCTGCTTTGGCCTCTGCCTCCTGTATATCAAATAGTAAATATAAGCCAGAACAGAGACCTATAAGGAAACTTGAATATAAGGTTTCCAGCAATAATCCAAAAAATTATATGACCTGGAGTCGGGAGTTAAGGGATCGCTCCACACCAGCCCAAGCTTCTGCCCTTCTCGCAGTTGTCTCCTGCAAGCATTCATTAAATAGACAAACCTCAATGCCCGTCCTTCTGACGGAATAAATTAAGTGGGTGTACAAATCCTTAACGAAGTTCATAACTACAGTATCACAGGGATAGAAGAAAAAGAACCTGCATAGCTTCTATCTGCCTCAAAAGTGGCCTCGTAGATTCAGGAACTTGCGTAACCAGCTCCTCGCACCGACGCTCACTTGCCTACAAACAAAATGTAAAAATATGACATGGCATCAACGCAAATTATTGTAAAAGAAGCCAGTAGAAAGTCAGGAGGTTGAACTCACTTGATAGCGCTTTTGAAGATCGTCAATGTCTTTACGAAACATGTCTTCTTTAAATGCTGCCTAGTATGTCAATTATAAATTAATCAGATTATAGTGTTTAGGATTATTTTGGGGTAACAGATGTGTCCAACAAGTATTACCTGTTGTTCCGTTCTACTTAGAGTTTGCCTCAATTCTTCAAGTGTTTGAACCAATGTACTTTGACGCTCCTCTGATTCTCTCAAACGACTCTCAAGTTCAGACCTAGCCTCTCTGTTCGCTCTAGCCTCTGCCAGTGCTTCAGCCTCCTTTGCAGCATTTAAAGCATTAGTGTAAAATTCTTTTTGAGCTGCAAGTTCAGCTTGATGTTTCTCTATGATTTCCTGCAGATACTTTTCGGTCACGGCCTTGTCTTTTTTAATACTCTCCACTTTGTTCTCTTCTCCCTGAAAAATACAACATTAAAGGTATAAGATCGATTGCAGTCACAATAGAGAAAAGGTTTTGCAGAAAAAAAAGCAGATGAAAAATGATATTCAACTATACCTGAAGCTTGGTAACTAGCCCTTTCTTTTCTTCTTCAAACTCTCTGATCTAGCTTCCACAGAAAGTATACGCAAAAGAGAATGTGGAATTAAAATGTGAAGATAGTAAATGAATTATCTTGCTTTTTCTTTTTTCTTTTTCGAAATGAGCAGAATCAAAAGGACTGGTAGCACACCTGTGCTCTTAATTTCCTGATGGTTGATTCCTGCGCAGCTTGCTTCTTGGAAAGCTCCTCACCTGACAAGAAGGAACAGATTCAACGCTCTAACTCTACAAAAATGGTACATGCTAATGTCCGTGAAAAGGGGTCTACCTCAGCTCGAGCATATTTGACTGGCAGACATACCTTACGGGGGCATCTTTAAATCAGTCAAACTGAGATACCCCCAACTAAAATAGAATAACTAACTGATAGTTGGGCTGAGAACTGAAATATAAAAAACATATAATATTAGATAATATATTAATATCATGAATAATTTCAGAACCGACCTTCAGCCATAACTTGAGTAATGATCTCATCTTTTTCTTTCAAAAGAGCAGCAACATCACTTCTTTTATTTTGTTCTCTCCTTAATGTATCTCTTTCCCTGGTAAGAGCATAGACCTGACATACGAAGGGTCAAGATGCATTGATACAGTTAATTTGGCTATAGAGGAGTTGAAAAATAGACCCGTACGAGAAAAAGGTGGAATTAAACTATTTGATAAGACAAATTTATGATAAGTACCGTATGCTTAAGATTTCACTAACCGCGTGATTTTTGCAGTTGTTGTCGATAATTAAATTAGGAGATATTATATGATATCAGCTCAAAGGTGGTAGAGAGAGTTCAGATAAAGTTTACATGTAGACTTTGTCAGAAGAGGACCTAATTGATAGAAGGGTGGAACTACAGTACCTTCCTTTCAAGAGTTGCCACTCGTTGATGGTATTCCTCTCTAAGTGCCTCAGTTTCTGCTTCACTTGATCTTCTCTGTACATAAACCTCAATGTTAGCAGACAGAAAACTACAATCATTGTTCGGAAAGACTGACATCACTCAACATGCAGCTTAGTATCACATCACATCACGGCCTCATTCATCAATGAAACACTATAGGTCAAGCCAGTTACAATAAATTTATCGTGTTAGATTTTGCCCCTTTTTCACTCATAAGCCAGCCAATGCATTAGATACCTTAAATCCATTCAAAATGTGAAGAGTTCTCTTTGACAACTTGTGTATTGTTCATATGGGCATATTTGTACAGGTTATCAATTATCAACATATTCCGATTCGATCTACTGCATTGAACTGAAACATGAACGCGAAGCCAAAAATACTAAGAAATAAATGTGAGTTCTAGCATATCAAGTTTGCAAGATCAAAGTTCAGTTCATGTTGTGCCATGTTAAAGCAGAAACCTATAAGTCCTATACTTTAAATTGCTGCATAGATATGATTAATACTCAAATGGCAGGGCATGCCTGTTCTCAAACCAACAATGAAGTGCAAATTTAGTAAGCAAACAAGCAACCAAAAAAAGAAGGAAAATAAAAAGGACAATTTTGTGGTGTTTAAGTTCCACATTCAGGCCAGTTCCAACCGAAATCCACAGAAATAAGCCAACGATCAAAGAAAGACAAGATGAGATGAGACTTCAATGACAAGTGCCGAATGAAATATTGACGGGCTCTTGTGCGCAAGAATTTCACATGCATTAGGCCATAATTCTTTCTAGGATTATGCAGTATTGAAACAGTACCTACCTTCAGATCCTCAGTTACAGCCTTTAGGTGCTCATTATCATTCATCAATCTTGCAATTTCATCAGCTTTAGCCTGGTAAACCATCGAGTAATAATTTTAGAGAGTTGTAAATTACAAAAAAGAAGGTCAAATAACTTAAAGTAGTACTGTATATCACTGAATTTAAAGCATGTCAAGAGGAAAACGACGAGAAGAATATTAGGAGGTATATATGTCAGACTAAGAGTGAAAGCTATATAATTGTCTAAGTTAATGTTTGAATATCACGTTTAGGGATCAGATATACAACAAGCAACATGTTGCAAAGAAAACATTTATTGGTATTAATAATAGAGCATATAAGACTGATTTAAGAAGTGGGAAGCACCTGAGACTGCCTAGCGGCTCCTAGCAATGCAGCTTCCATCATTTTCAGTTCTGTCTTCAAAGTTTCAATTTCAAGCGCAGCATCTACAAGGTCAGACACATTGGAAACCGTGCTCAGTCGTTGCTCTTTGTTATCAGCCTCCGTGACATTGGCTTGCATGTGTGCTTCAATTATGCTGGTATTCAGGTCAACCTCTCGACCCTTTCCGTCATCAGTATTTGAATCAACTTCATGGGGTACCGATACAGCAACCATATCCTGTTCCCTGTCTGCGTCTGATGCATTTGGCAAGGGATCTAGTGTCGAATCACCAGTACTTTCAGCAATTGCAACAATAGTAGAATCTGAACCAGGGGCAGCATTCACACTTTCCGATTGTTGATCATCAACTTCCTCAACTTGCACAGAAGAACCTTCCTCGGCAGTGCTTTCTGGATTTACCTTCTGTTCTTCTATATCAGTAACAGAACGTGTTTCATCTGGCACACCACCAACAACAGAATTCTCCACTTGTTCCACGTCGCCCACTCTTGGTGAGGATTCAACTAATTGTGAAACTTCTAAATGCTCTATCTGTGGATGGGAATCCTTGGACAAGTCAACTTTTTCAATCTCCTTATGATCTGAATCAGCTTCAGGTTTGTCTGTCTCAGGCTGATCAACATCTTCACTAGGTATCCTTTCTTCCACAGGTATATGATCTCTTTCCTCCTTATTTTGAGATGCTTCCTTAGAATCATCTTTATCAACAGAAGCACTTTGTTCCGTGACAGACTCTTCTATATCATTTGTTCTTCTCAGTTCTTCCTCAGAAGAAACCCTTGAAGGTTCAGCTTTTTCAGACTCTTCATCCTTCTCCTCATCCCCATCTTCTTCTTCTTCACCTTTCTGTCCCATGAAGGCCATCATGGGCTCAAATAATGCTTTCCTGTCATACCCAGACGGCCATAACCCCGAGGCTAATGCCACACATAATTCAAACAACACAAAATCAAAACTTTAGTCCCCTTATAAGGGTACCCTCCTGAAAACCTCAACATATTCCTCATCCAATGGAGCTAAAAAGAAAAACACATGAAGTAAAATCTAAAATGTAATCCAATGCATTGATAGCGAGGTTGTTTTGAGTACTAATCATACCGATTCATTGCAACTAAGTTCTAAATTTGCTCCACTGGGGCTCGTTTACGCAGACAATTCACCATGCAATCGAGTAGTTCTCTAATCAAATGAGATCTAATTACAAGTAAAAGAGGAATGCAGTAGTTGTATAGTAATGAAATCGAGTAGTACCTTCCCCTCCTCCTCCTGATTCAGATGACTTCTCTTCTAACCCAAGTGCGCTATCGAAATTCTTTTCGATATTTTTAACACTTTCGCTTAGTTTATTGACTGCCCCAGCTAGATCCGGGAAACCTCCTGAAGAGAATTTCCCTAACCACGCCATTTAATCCCCTATTATATCCAAACAAACAAACAAACACAAATCAATTACCAAACACAGAGGATAACAGGATTCCATTAGATAATACACAACAATTTTACGATACAATTAAGAAAAATTCAAACAATAACAATACCCAGATTTTTTCAGAAAAAACAAAGGGATCTGAACTTTACCTGGCTTCAATTTGAATATTGATATTTTCTCATCAATCATGCGAAATTACAGTTTCGGAGATGAAGAAGAAGAAGAGATCTCTACTGATAATTTAGCAGAAGAGTTTGGATTTGTGGAAGAAAATCAAATTAGTCTCTGAATCTAAACCTCGTCAAGACTTCGGAACCTGATACAAAAATGAATTTATTATAGCTGTTGTTAATACTTTTTAGGAACTATTTTTATTTTTCTCCCTTACAGTGTAGTCGATATCGGCCATCTCGCCCAAATCTCACGGTTTCGAGACAAGACATGTTATATCGTCGATATGGTATCTGGTCAATAATTTCGGCCAAAATGATCCAAAATGAGTTGAATGTTAAAATGATCGAGATGGCCAAAAGTAGAGTGGGAAATTAATAAATAATAAATTAAAAAAAAAAAAATAATAATAATAGATAAACTTCTTTATCTAGTTCTAGAGTTTTCAATCGTTATTCATGTTTTTATCGGATTTTAGAAAAATAAGTACTAGTTTTATATCTTAATAGATCAAATATGAAAAAAATGTTTGATATAATAATTATAGGTATAAAATATGTTGATCGATATTTCGACGACATTTAAAACCAAAATCTTCCCGATATAAAGGTGTACCGGTGTATCGCTCTCGACCGATATAAACCAAAAATCGATATTAACTTTAGTGCTCCTTTGTAATTAGGAATCGGTTTAAAACGTTTTATGGATCGGTTGTAGCGCAGCAGCGAGTTAGTTCTTAATGGGCTTGATTCATCTAGGATAGGATAGTAAAATCTACTATCAAGCCCTTTTTTTCCTTTTTTTTCTCTCTCGTAAACCCACCCTCCAAAAAACTCATGGGTAGACCTATATATTTGGAAAACTTACTCACAAACACATTTTTAAATATTTCTAATTTATACTCCCTCCGTTTCAGAAAAAGAGTTACTTTCTCTTTAAATTTTTGTTTCAACAAAAGAGTTACTTTCATTTTCTATATAACAAACTTTTAAAATTACCCTTGTTATTTTAAGAAATGTTATTATTCTCATTATAAAGATAAATGTAGTATTAAACTTTTTGTTAGGATAAATCTGGAAATAAATTACAAAGTTATTCTCTCTCATCTTGGCTTAACAATTGTGCAAATAGTAAAAGTAACTCTTTCCTGAAACGAATGGAGTATTTTTTAAAATGGTCAAACTAACGTTTTTTATAAAGTTGATTTCTTTTTTTTCTAGTTGTTGTTGAGTGTTTCCTTTAAAATAGAGAGTGGGTCGAAATAAAATTCTAGGCATTTATGAAGATGAGATCTTGCAACTGATAGATCAGATCTTTCTAGGTTTTTTTGTTTCCGTCCTTCCAAAATGAGCTTCCCATTTTGTTTCTAGTTATTTTTTTCGATTTTTAATTTCGGTTTGTGTTTTTCAATTTTGACCTTTTTTAGGTTTTTGAAATTTGTTTTATTTTTTTTGGTGATTTTTAGGGTTTTTGAAACGCATACAGAAATTGACATGGACAGAGCTCTATGTTAGGGATTTTGTTATAGTTTTTTTAGTTTGAAAAATGATGATATTTTACCATTTAGCCTGGTTTAGTTAGAAAGAGATCCTTTGGAACAACCAAAGATCGAAGGCTCTACATTTAACTTTGTTTATTTTATTTAGTATTTGAGGTTCCAATACTAATTATAAAAAAAACATTTTTTTTTTCTTTGCTTTTGGATGTTTTTAGCTTGGAACCGAAGGACAGGGATCATTTCCGAGCAATTCAGGCATCATGGGAATCTAGTGCAATGGTTGCTAACAATAACTATTATGTTCATCCTTATAGTTCTAATTCCATGGATTGTGAACTCACTTTATAGATAGGGTACGTGCATTCACTTGCCATATTCATAGTTCACTTCTTACTCCTACTTTATGTAGACGGATCTAAAGTTCACAAGGCATAGTGACGTACATGTACTTATTTATTCTCTATATCTTGTTTACATTTTTATTGGGAAGTTAAAATTGTTTCACAGTTCCGAGTCTTTTGTTTGTTTAATGTTGTAACTTTATTTTGAGATTGTACTGAACTGGTGCTTATCTGCTGCCCTGTGCTCTGTGATTAAGTGGTATCTGGCGGTTGCAGGGATGCAAGAAATAACAGTCTTACTGGTAGCATACCTATGAATACTGGAACTGTACGGGATTGAAGGCATACATCTACATCTTTTCCCGACAGATTCTCAAGGATGAACAAATGCTAAATAGATTTTTTATTTTTTAATTAATATAATCATTGTTTTGTCGATGACCAAGTAATTATACTCTGTAATTATACTCTTGATATTGTAATTGTAAGATTTATCTTTTTTTGTAATGAAAAGATTTTTGTAAGACTATTTTATTATAGTGGCTGCATAACCTATTATGTAGTTGAAAAACTGGATGCATAATATGTTATGCATCTACAAAAATGGTTGTATAACGCATTATGCAACAATTTTTTTTGTTAAAACTGAAATCAACCAAACATTGACTGCATAACTTGTTATGCAGCTACAGAAGTGGTTGCATAACGTGTTATGTAGTCGAGAAAAAGATGGCATAGCGCATTATGCAACCATTTCTTTGTTAGCACTGAAATAAAAAAATGATTGCATAACCTATTCTGCATCAACTTTTTTTTGTTAACACTGAAATCAACCAAAAAATGGTTGCATTAACCTATTGTGCAGCTACAAATTTTTTTGCATAATCTATTATGTCGTCGAAAAAATTGATTGCATAACGCGTAAAATCGTTTTAGTGGTTGTATAACCAAATTAGTGGATGCATGAACCAAGATATGGCTGCATAATGTGTTATGCATCCTTTATAATGGCAACATAATTTATTATGCATCTTTTTTTGTTGTTGGAATGTTATTTTTTTAGCCATATACATCGTCTTAGTGGTTGCAAAACTAACTAGTGGATGCATAAACCAAAATATGATTGCATAATTTGTTATGCATCACTTGTGGTGTACATAATGTGTTATGCATCGTATATGATGATTGCATAATGGTTATCTATCAAGTTTTCGAAATTTATGCCTAAAAGAACAATCACCTCCGACTTTTTTCGTAAAAAATCTAAATTTGACATTGTTGTTTGTAATGTTGTGTAGATCTCTTTAAAAGCTCTCAACCGAGATAAAATTTGTAAAATTCGAAGGCACGGTTTTTTAGATATATTATATTCTAGTTTGCTTGCCATTTATACCCCTGAAAAAATAGGATGCATAACAAATTACGCAGACACTTTACCGAGGAGAGAGAAAATCCGTTTTTTTTTTCTTATACAAGTTGAATATATTAAGGGCATTTATGTCTTCTTCCTCTATTTTCATAATTTCAAATGGGTTTGTGAATAAAATAAATAAATAAATTGGGCTTGAGCCTAAAATTTCCGATATTGAATGTTGTCGATGCCTGATAGCAAATGTTATTAGTTTAAACCCATAAATAAACAGAATCCATTTTAATAGATAGAAGCCTATTTTTTTTTTGGTAGGGGTGAGCAACGGATGGATGGATGTGGTTTTGGTATCGTCCTTATTCAGTCCATATAAATGGCGGCTTTGATATTTCCACCCACATCCAGTCCATTACCCGTTAGATTTGATTTCCGCGGATGGACGGATGAGCAGACTAGATGCGGGTGGATTGACGGATTAAAAAAAACAAAAATAGGTAAATGTTATATAAGGATAATGTAATTTAGTTTTAAAACTTAGATTACTGAAATTTAAGTAATTACAACCTAACAAGAGTAATATAAAGTATTTGAGGACTTCCAACAACCAAAAGTAAAATATTTTATGACACGGAGATTAATCCTTGATTAGTAAGAAACTATTTATATTACCTACCAAGAGAGAAAAAGGGAGGGAATCGTTGAATGGGAGAAATAGAGAACCTCTGAAGAGAAAGGCTAAGCCATAATCAATGGGAAACTATAGATATATTATCTGCCAATTTCTTATAATAACTTCATATATATATATAATAAAAATATTATCCTTGAGGTCGCGTGTACAACGGATGGGTGTTGCTTTACCCGTGTCTAATTCGCCGAGAGACAAATCAGATGTCTACAAGCCAAAATACGGATTATGTCAGATAAAATCCGCAGATTTGGATGTTTGCTCACCCCCATTTTGGGCGACAAGAATTTTAAAATGGCTACGGGATAAGACGAAATAGGATTATTTCAAAGTAAAACACGTAAGGACTTAAAAATAGGTCATAAATCATTGACTAGTCGACTGATTTCCAAACCAGACGGTCGCATAATTAACTAAACGTTAAATGAGGCTAGTTGTTAGGCTAGATTAGTGATATTTTAATTATAGTTACTGGTTGAGAAGTACAATTAAAGAATTTCAATGGGAAAAAGAAAAAAAAAAGTAAGAAGTTTTCCTAACCGGAAATAGATTCGACCTAGTTGTAGATGGGTTTGTTCTTCAACTACGAAGATGTAGATGAAAATTTCTTAACAGTAAATGGATTCGACCCAGATACAGATAGGTTTGTTCTTCAATTACAACAAACACGCTTCCAAGTTGTAAATGAATATTTCCTAGCTATATAGATGAATATTTTGTAGCCGTTGATGGATTCAGCTAGTTGTATCTGGGTTTGCTCTTTAATTGAAGAATATAAAAAATTCCTAGCCACACACAAGCCGTAGATGGGTATGTTCTTCAATTATGAAAAATAAACACATTTCCTAGCGGTATATGGTTATCTCCTAGCCTTGGATGGATATTTTCCAGCTATAGATAGCTTCAACCTAGCCGTCTATGGGTTTATTCTTTAAAAAAAAATAAAAATTGTTGGTCGATTTTTAAAAATAATAATAAATAATACTCCCTCCATTTCAGCGAAAGTGTTACTATCACTTTTACTGAACGGAGGTAGTATTCTTGATACTTTTTTCTTCGCTTTGTTATTGATCAATCACAACTATTTTTTATCCAATTGTTCCTAATTAGGTAGATATAAGGGTTAAAGGGTACTATGGTAATATAATTCAATTTAAGGTTGATTAAGTCACTTAATATCTACTAGGGGACCCCTTATCCCACTACCTACATAGAATAATCCTTTTACAACCCCTTTAAAATTTATGCAGCCCAAAAAATAACGTGCATGGATACACTGTCATGCCGAACATTATTGTTATACCCAGGAACTATTACATAGTTTAGTGGATTCATATCGCTTTCCCTTTGGAATTGGTTCACTTGTTGAGAATGGTTATGATTTGTGATTTTGACCAAAAATTATGTTGCATCTTGTGTTAATTTTGGTTTTGTCATTATGTGTTAATTTTCATTGCGTCGTTCTAGTTTTCCCCATACATAGCATCAGCTTGTTCATCTTCCAGAACATTGTATTCTGCAATTTTCCTTTTATTCGCCTCACATTTTTACCTCTTCCCATATAGGTTTTTTCTTTGTTGATCAAGTACGTGATTCGTCTTCTCTGTTTTCATTTCAAACAACAAAAATTTAACAAGTCATGTCAAAACCTTAACAAACCATAACAGACTATAATATGTACCATAACAGCGAGAGCTCTATCTCGATCCTTGATTAAGGGCTTCTCGTCAATTCGTATCACACGAGTATGAGAAACGTTGTGGTACCACGTCATATAATCTGGATATACTTCAGCATCTGATTTAGGATACCTATCCATTAAACTATGTGATACCTCATATCTTTCAAATTCGATGATAATGGTAAGGGATCCTGAACAACCATAATTTCGTTCTCAAGGGACTTACAAGCAGACTTGTCCAAATTATACTTTTGTTCAAAAGAGTTAATGGGGATCTTGTACACCATCTCATTGTCTCACCAATCTTGTCTGGTTTTACTATATATAACCTATGGGGTGAAACAAAGGTCCAAAATAATGTTGTTCCTCGCATCCAACCATCATTCTTTTCGCTAGTTCTTACATGTAAGGGTGAAAAAAAAACATTTGTCGTCGTCCAGTTGTCCAGTTGCTTCCTAAAATATAGAAATTTCTTCTGCAAACTCTCTGTCTTGCCGTTGAAGGAGTATCGATCGGTTTCATAAACAAGGATCATCCCACCTCTTATTCACATGGTCCCTTTTAGCAAACTATGGGAAGTGCAAGTATATTCACACCTGCATCAACATAGTATTATAGGTGAAAACTTTATTCAATGGTACCACTAACCGGATGTAGTTGGCGTTCACCCGAGAAGCGACAACGTCAGGGATAACAGACCCCAAGATGTAGAGAATATATGCGGTGGTTGTAGCATTTATACGGTTCTAAGTCGTCTCACCTCTTTTATGAAACTCCCATGTTCCCGAGAATTGGTCCCTCAAGCTCTTGAGATTGAATACTCTCTGCTTTTGACCAGCTTCTAGCATCTCCTACTTGGTCTTGTTATCATCCCAACCAAACATCTTCGAAGTTAACTCGTAGATCTTCTCCCAACTAATCTCATTCACACAGTGGGGATCCCCTCACGAGTTTACCTTCTACACTGAGACTTGTGATCAACTGCGCATGTTTGGAGTTATTTTCATTTCCCCAAGCGCAAGATGCAGAGTATTCATTTCCGCATAATATCTCTCGTAGAAGGAAAAAACAAGGGGTCTGCATATCCAACCACCGAGTTATTTACTGCAATCAACAACCCCGAATCATCGATGAGTTGGACGACTTAGGGTGTTTCTCGAGACAGTGACCATAAAATCATTTTGCTTACAGGCGATTTGTGTTTTAGAAGAAACACGTCATCGGTGTGATCCCAAATAACATATCACGATAAATTAGAAAGTGCATGATAACATAAATAAAAGTAGACGATATAACATAAGGTAGAGATACTTATTATGGTTGCACAGACCATAACATCCAAAGTGTGTTTGTACCTCCATAACAATTATCCTCCATCACCCAGTAACCCATAAATAGAATCATCGGGGTCGCAATGTAACATCAAGTGAGGCTTTGGAAAATATCCTCATTTTTCCTTATTTGTGTCATTGCATCTTTAACTTTATCACCTTGTTGTTCTTCTTCTTCTTCTTCAGATCCTCGTTTTTCTTCGTCATAACTCTCGTTATCTGCATTATCACTTACTTCTTCACTTTGATCTTTATCAGTTTTTGTATTAGAAGAAGATTCTTCTTCTCATTGGTGCTCCACTTGAGTTGGTTCACCGATGGAGACCCCTTTAGCTTTACCCGCCGAACCCTTACGGCGTTTAACCCCCAAATTCTTATCGCCCCCTCGACGAGGTCCCATACTCGGAGGAGAAGCAAGATCATGTTTTTCTTCGATTTTTTTTTCTGAAAACTTTTCCTAAAGAATACGACAATATATGATAAACAACAATCAGATTCAAGTAAATTTAGAAATTCCAAGATTACAATAGGCGATACATCCCCATCTACATTTTTAGCAATTTACACTGCATAATCGTTCAATATAGGTGTTCATATCAACCGATTCTAGGCTAAAAAACCTCCAGAAAAATAGGGCATTTTTCCATATACAATCGGTCGATATAACCACCCATATTGAACGATTATGAGCATTTCACATATTTTAATTCGAATTATGTGGGTATGTCCATCCACCGATTCTACCCCAAAAAATCAACAGAAAATTGTGCATTTTCTTCAAAACTAGAATCGTTCGATATAAATGCCCATATCGACCGATTCTGGGTTGATGTTCCTCAACCACGAAGAACATAAAGTAAAATCGGTCGACGTGGGCTTGAACCTCGACGTTTATTACAGGATTCGGCCAATGTACATGAACATCGATCGACTCTGGTTAACACAAAAAATCCAAATTTCAAAAAAAAAAAGATTTTTCAGTGTATGCATGTTGATAAAACTTAATTAAGAGGAATGGGTTTATAGAAAAGTGGCTGCGTCGAGCCATTTGTTGTGCTTGTATTGAGATGAGAGTTTCTCCGTCTTCCGTAACCGTTTTTTTTTCTTCCATTATTTATTTCGAATCACTTGTGTAATTTCTGAATCGCTTCCCCTAGGTTGAGTATCTCTAGTGGGATGCTTTACTCGTTTTGTCATTGTCGTTATATAGAAATAGCAAACGATTAATCGTTTTCTGAAAGATGTTTTAGTTTGAAATGGATAAAAAAGGGAGGAAAAAAGAGAATAAAAGAAGAATCGGTTGAAGGAAATAAATATAAAAATGAAAAATAGACAATAGTAATTGGTTTTAATATTAGATTTTAATAAAGAATATATCATTTAACAGTTTCACCTATTTTAAACATCCCTTATTCACTCATATTGGGGGATATATAATTTTATAGGCCTCAAATTAACCAGGTATATAACTATAGCCAAGAGAAATTATGCATCATAGCGCTCGACCTTAGAGGATATATAATATTCGTTTGCAATTGGCAACCATGCAATGTCACGCTAGTGAAGTCCCATGCATAAGCCACTTTCTTTATCCCACCCAGCCTGCCGTACTTCGGTATATAATTGGACCTTTTCCAGCTAGCTGCCAAATAAGATGAAAGGTCCCAAACAACCCTGGCTTCTGGTTAAGGGCAAAGGATGGCCTCGGGTATGCATGTTTGGTTGGCCTGATTCTCGTTCAAGTTCTCAGTCTCTTGATGACGGGCTTCCTAAATATCTATCTCCTCCCTCCTCTCATCAAGACAGTCCTCCAAGACGTCCTTTTATGCCTTCACTCTTCCTCTTTGCTTGTGAAGTAAGACTGTCCGTCCTCTCTTTGTTGTGACCCATCATCACACACTCCTTCACGATCTCCAAAAAAAAAAAGAAACAAATAAATTGGTCCCTCTGTAAAACCCATTTTTGGCAGCAAAAAAAGTATGGAAAAAAATCAAAGCAATGTTACATTTTGGTGAAAAAGGATTGAAGGTAAGCAATGAATGAATGTTTTTGAGGAATTTTTGGGTCCACAAATCATGGATTGTACCTACGGTTTGTATATGGGAGGTGGAGGAGTGCTGTTGGAAATTGAGAGACAAATAAATGGCAAAGCATGGGTCACGGTCAAGTTGGTCAGCCCCCTCCTACATTGCTGCTCATCATCACATAATGGACCATTATTGATCATACCTTAAACTTTTTGTAGTATGATTATCATTAAATGTTGTATCGAGGTTTTAGAGCAATTTCAGTGGAATGAGTATTTTGGTTAATCTGCTAATTACCAATTTACAGTAGGATTGGTAAACCTAAAGTTTGAGTTGCTAGATGGATATTTGAAAAGGTTTGTCAATTGATGTTCGAATCAATTTGAGACGATCGACTTATGTTAAGACGATGGGCTATAACATAAGCCGTGTGAAATATTTTTTTATTTAAAATATAGTTAAGTTAGTTATTTTAATTTATTATATATATATATAGTGATTTTAAAATAGAAACCGGTCCCACTTAATTAAAAAATTATTTGTTTATATAAAAAATAGATCGACTAATTAAAAAAAATATTTGTTTATATAAAAATTGGATCCACTTGGATAATTTGCCAATTCTCCACTGCTCAAAAATCTAGTTTGCTAAGCCATGTGGCTTGGTGTATTGGCTAAAATATCAATGCCCACTGGAATTTCTCTTAAAACAATATCAATCAAAACTAGTAGACATAAGCTTGAATTATTATCTACCTAGGAGGGTAAGTAGGGAAAATGTATATTGATTTTTTGAACTTATTTATGTAACGAGTAAAAATCCGTGCTATACATCGGACTTGATGAAAATTGTTTTTATAATTGGTCTTTGGGTACTAATTAAGATAGGACTTTGTTCCACACCCGGTCAAAAAAGATCGATCTAAAACCAATGTGAAAAAATTATTTAATAACCTAATCAATCATAATCAAACAGGATAATAATGCTCACCCACCAATTAAAGAAAAATCAGTTACCATAAAATATATTAATAATTTTTAGTGTAGTGAGTTCATTATACATCACTTTTAATATTGTTAAGATACTTTTACAAATAAAAACTTGTAAAGAATTTGCCGTTTGGTCATTTACAATGTGATATTTTTGAGTTTTTAACACTCTTCTCTTTTACCTTGACTTAAAGCCGATCGCAACCAGAAACTGAAGTGCTATCGCTTTTCCAAAGTAGAAATAATTTAGAATCACAAAATGGATCTGTCCTCCTAATCTAGAGAAATTGCAAATTATCTATTCTATTATATACATGAAACTCTCCCATGTGAAGCAGCAAATTTTTTTATACCAAATTTGCCCTTGTTTTTCTTTTATTTGAAGTATTACTTAAGTAATTGGAGGTCATTAATGTAATTTGACATATAACTTTAGTTAAAGTCCAATATGACCCTACTTTTATTTTCCAATAGAGTTAATACTTTTAGGGGTATAAATGTAAAGTAATTAACATAAATTTAAAACTCTATATTATGATATATTTACATTTATGCCAAATGTTTTTCAAGTTTCCAACTTTTTCCCTACACTATATTTCTCTTTGTTTTGTTTTCACTTTACAATTGTCTACGTTTTTAGTACGTCTGACGGATTAGCGGATGATTTTGGCACATGCCTTGCATGCAAAGGGTAACTTGGAACGCAGTTATGTGATAACATATTTATGTTGTATGTGACTGGAATTTATAATTCCATTTTTATTTTTAAAAGAAAAAAAATAAAAAAAATCTTTAGTTAATAACTTAATATATTAGATTTGGGTATAATATGTTTTGAGGCTCTTAATAATAACCAATAGCTGTTTGTGGGGTGCAACATCACAAGATAGCTTGCTCAGTAATCTGGTAAGAAAAGATGCCAAAGATGGCAAATGGGGAGGAGGTTGACAAGATCAAAAGGAGGATGCTTCTTAGTTTCTGGACTAGAGGTGGCTAGAGGCGATATATGCGAAGTCATGCATGCATGCATACATACAACAAAACTCTCCAGCTAGAGAGAGAGACATTTCAACCCCTACTGATAAGCTACTTATTGTTGTGTTAGAAGGATGACAGTCCTTAGTAAGAGAGTTGATAGAGAAATTACTCTGCATGAAGTATCTTGTCTTAAAGATCTTTATTGCTAGCTGCTAGACTATCCATAGTAATTTGCTGCTGCTGCTGCTGCTTTCTGCATGCAACATTTACTGATCCATAGTCATCAGCACTGCCACCAGAATTTATTTTTATAAAGAAAGCAAAAGATTATTATTGAATAAAATCGAATCTATCACTAAATTTTCTTTCCTTTCTGTCAAAACACAACACTTGAACCTTTTTGTGTACGGCTACAACATTAGTACTATATATATTCAATTCCTTTCCTTTGGAAAAAAACAAAAAAACATTAGTACTTGTTTAATTCAGAACCCAATGAGTTAAAAACATTACTCATCCTTCTACCTTTAAAATTTCTAAGTGAAACTCAATTTGTTCATGCACTATGTTGTATGTAGCATTCTTGGTAGCCAACATTGTTTCGCAACAAACTATTTTTTTTTAATGTAAGATACCGACTACAATCATAACCAAGGAAATCATGAATCACGAGACGAATCGTGTTTATATTTTAAGGATGGAATGCATACTGGACGTGAACCGAATATTCCCTGTTATTTTTTTTAGTGCCTTAAAAACTAAAAGTAAGAATGGTTTTAACTAAAATTTATATAAACTTAATAGAGATAGATTATTAGACCAATTTATATACAATTCTTAAATAATTAAATTTGATCAAAATGAACCATTATGTATTTCCCAAATGATTAAAATGACTTTTCGAATATTCTGATTTGAGGACTTGTATTACGCGACATAGTCTTGATCGAGCGATAAAAATTTGCCCGACCAACATTATGTCTCTAAGTAAATATTTAGATATTTTATATTCTTTTTTCTTCTGTTTTTTTTAGATATTTTAACAAACTTTTATTATATAAAGGACCTACTAAATATATTATAATATACAAAAAACTCATCAAAATATATAAAAATATATTTTTTTATTATTATATATCCTATAAAATATAATATATCATTCTATTCAAATTTGATATATTTATCATAGTCGGGAGACCCATTTATCTATCCACATAGCTGGACAAACCAAACCATTTGATATAGATACATAGGACTTGACCCTTGAAAACAAACTGACGCGGTATAATGGTTTAATTGTTAACCACATGAGCAGGGGGATTTTTTTTTTTTCCTGTTTGTTTCACTTTAAAAAATACTCATAGCTTCAAAAAAAAAAAAAACATTGATAGTTCTGGGGTTTTCACTGCGCTCTCTGGAGTCTAGATATTAAGTTTTGGTAGTTCTATGTATTTTAAACAGCCTACACCCTATGAGAGTAGGGACTGTAGATAGGTTGAATTTGTGGACTGTGACTTGTTGTTGTGAACAGACAGAAGAAGAGCTAAGAAGCTAGAAAGGGAGAGGGAGGGCATGCAGCATGCACTTCTCTCTCTAAATTCATTCTTTCCTATTATATCTTTTTGACTTTTACCGTTTAACTGTATCTAGTCTCTTCTCCTTACTTGCTAGTTGCTGCAAGGTAGTACTACACAGTGTGTACATATGGGATGGGATGGGATGGGATGGCCTGGAACAACTGTGGATATTAGCATATTCAAGGATATTAATGCATCCTCGTTAGTCTTTAGTTTTTCTAGTCTTCTATGTATGTTTCAACTCCGAAGAGATGTTCTTTTGGTTCAATAGGATAACTTTATCCCCCTTGGGAAGAACAACTGTGGGAGCTAAGAGGCTGGCTGCCCAATCGAAGATTTGTGTCACCCTTTTTGTCTTTGCTTGTGACTGGCTCATCACAGACAGGCTTGCAATGGCATTGCTCTCTTGCAAAAGAAATGCATGATGATGCGGTGTTATTTTTTGGACCAGCTTTAGTTAAAAAAATCAGCTACATAATCCACACCACTTTCACACTAATTGCAGTAGTTTGAGAAGAAAACTTGATTAGAGTTGGTCTGAATGAGAAGCATTCAAGGGAAAGATGTCATCATTAATTAAGAGCACTTACTCTGTTTAAAGGACTAGTTAAGTACTGCAATCTAAATTTAGCTTCTTAATGCCTCTTAATGCAAGTGTAAGCAATGAGCATCAACAAAAAGTTAACAAAAAAATCACTTGCTATTGTTAGAATTCCATCCATCCTCCAATTTCCACTTATACTACTGCTACATTTCTACTGTCTACTCTTACAATACAGCATTCTATACCCAACATTCCACCTATCGACTTTCTAACCTTATATTTCACTCGTTCCATAATGCAAACATTGGCAACTGATGATGAACTGATATGTTCGGCAATTCCCGTCCCGTTGTAGTCCAATTAGCAGAGACTTGATCATCACTAGTAGGGCCGTTTTCAGTTGCTGAATTCATTGTGAACTGAGACGAATAATCTCCTCCGCCCATTGTATGATCATACTGATCACTTTGCGAAACAACCGAACTGCTTTTAGGACTACACTGGTTCGATGAATTTTGGTTACTCATGGAACGGACCGAAGTATTTGTTTCATTTGGAATCTGATTTTGTTCTTCAGAGCTGTTAGACCACATTATAGTAGCAAACTCATCACTTGGCTGCTCATCAATTGCTATAGCCAAATTAGGTACCACAACTGACTCATTTTTAATGGCAGCAACAGCCGACGAAGAGTTCTGAGGCGATGGACGTTTCGCAAGATCACCGCCAATTAGAGTTGAACTTGCACATATACGTTTAACATCGTACTTACTGATAGCAAAATTTGTCACTGCACTTACACCTCGGAATTTTATCGCTGCAATATCATAAGCCTCGGCTGCTTCCTCTTGTGTACCTATACACAATTAAACCCAACAATCAATAATACGAATACACGTACACAATTACTGGTCTTTAATTGCAGAATTAAACCCCTTCCATCTAACCAGGACTTCAACAACAATACAATAGGACTAGATACTAAAGTCATAAATAGAAATTGAACAACCCCCATGAAAAAAGTCAATATGAAAACATCAATGCACTGAAGAAAAATCTAGGGAGAGAGGGATTACTGAAAGTTCCAAGATACAAGTCCTTGTTGCCTGCAACCCTTCCAATTCTTGCTTGCCACCTTCCATGTTGATGGTGTCTGCATCAACATTCATCATCACAATCAAAACATTTTAAAGAGAGAGCAACATAAATAATGGTTATGGGTATTGGCAAAAAAAAAATTGAATGTTTTTGTACATAATTATTGCATCATTATAACCACCAGACCTAGTCACTCCTCTGTACATTGATGCACCCCTTGAAAAACCACTGCTTTTCCTGCATCATTAAACAATTTCCTCAATCAATAACAAAGAAAAACCTTTTGCCAATAACAGGTATCTAACTCATGCCAATGACAAAGAAAAATCTTAATAGATAGATAGATTTACCTTCTTAAGTTGGCAACAAATTCTTGTCTATTCATGTTCTTCATTTCTTCAAGTTCTTTCTCATAAATAGTTAGCTGAAATTTTTTTTCAAAAAAATAATAAACACAATAAAAATAAAAACATGAAATTAAATTTCAAATTTATTCAACAAATAACATACTGGAAAATTGATATGAGTAGTAGGACCCCAATATTTCAATGCAGCTAAATCATAAGCCTTTGCTGCTTTATCCTCCTTATCATATCCACCTGTTTAACAATTTTTTGCACACATTAGTGTTCTTATTATACCAACAAAAACAAAATCAAAAGAATCAAAGCAATAGTTATGGATTTGGAACTTACCAAGATAAACTGTTCACAGCCAACCATTGAATTTGAACACAACATAAACAAAAATTAGTTAAGAGCCACAAAAAAATAAAAAAATAAAAAAAATTGGTTATATACCTTGTCTGCCTTTTCTTGTTTGACCTTCTTTTCTACAACTATTATCCCACAAATGAGCTTCATATCTTCCTGTCCATCTATGTCTAGTAACACCACGGTATTGAGAAGTTCTTTGACCAAAAGTATCAAGTGATTTTCTAGGAACTGGTTCTCTAACAACACCACCATTCTTACCAACTGTTGAACGTTTCCTAGTTGATGTTGATTGTTGTTGTTGTTGGACTTGGACACATAATGGGTTACTAGCTTCCGAGGATGAAAAAGGGTTCATAGATAGAGAAAGTGATGAATTTTGATGAATGGGGTTATGGGTACTGATAGGATCAACTAGTATCAAATTAGACTTGTTGTCATTTGGAAATGGTACTGTGCCTTGTCTTAACCAAGTCTTAAACCCTGAGATTGAAGTTGCATTTTCAAATGGAACTTGAGAATGATGATGATGGTACATGGTAGTGTTAGAGTTTGAGTTGAGATTGTAGTGCTGTTGAAAATTGTAATTGAGATATGGGTTTGTGATGTTATTATCATCTATATCTCCTTCTTGCTGATGATGATGATTATCATGACTTGTAGTAGTAGTCATGAAAGTTGAAGTTGGTGGAGGTATGTTCATGTTGATTCTACATCCATTATCACTGTATGTTTGTTGGTTTTGATCATGCTGCTGCTGCTGATGATGATAGTTATAAACATCACTGTTTTGATCAGTTGAGTTTGAATGACTTCCTAAGAAATCTTCAAGTTTTGGTCCTGCAGCTTCATCTCCTTCTGTTGTAGTTGATGTAGACATTGTATTGTTCTCATATGTCCAGCCTAATTGCAGCAGCACAACAAACAACAATTATAGAGACATGGTATTGAAGAAGAAGAAGAGATAGAGATAAGACAGAAAGAGTTGCAGATATATATATATATATACCTGAAGAAGTGGATGAATGTCTAACAAAAGGATCATCAACAATACAAAGAGAACCATCAAAACGCAAAGGCATAATAGACATATGTTCAGAGTGATTATGAGAAGAAAAACTTCCATTATCTCCTCCATTACTACCACCTTGATCACTACCACCACCACCGCCTCCAAAACCATCTTCAATACTCGACAGTGAAAAACCCAACCAGTTACAATTACTCATGATGATACTTGAAATCAAACAGTTTTATTATCTCACCAAACCCAAAAATCACAGTAACCAAAAATAATCCTTCTACTATCTATCTCTTTTCTCTCTAAGTTTTGGATATATCTTGGTTTTTG
>JAJJMC010014238.1:805328-833448 GCA_023531435.1 Papaver californicum | reverse complement strand
CAATGGCAGACTGCTAGTGCTCTTGCTTGGCTGCTTGCATGTTGTTGCATCAACTTCAGTCTTCAATTTCCATATCTGCATTAGTACACAAATATTCAAAATCAATCAGAAATCAGAAGAACAACTATTGAAACTATGAAAAATTGAGGATAAAGCAAAGGAAATTTTTTTTAACCTGGATCAAAGAAGTCTGGCAACCAATCACTTAGACAAAGCAATGCTTGGACCAATTCTGGATCTAATGAAGTTCTATGTGTTGTAAGAACCCTACCACCATCACTAAACATGGATTTTGATGCCACACTAGTCACTGGAACATCCACCAACATCTCTTGCGATCTTTGCGAGAGTTGGGTACTTAGGGGCATTTAGCTTCCTACACTTTGTTCTCCTAGTTCTTGTTGTGAACAATTTGGTTGACTGCATCTTGGGGTTCCAACTTGATTGGATTCTCTTTGAGACATTCTGAAAAAAAAAAAAAAGAACCAAGTATTAGATGACCCAAACAAGCAAGACAGAACAGGTAAGAAACCAAAGCAGCTGCTTTCATGCCATACAATACAATCAAATGTCACTGACTAAAGTTGGTTTTTTAAAAAAAATTGTTGCTGTTGGGAACACCTTCACAAATAACACAAGTATAAAAGGACAAAAATAATATCAGGATACCCAATTAGATAACCTTTTTCACCGTAATGCTCGTGAAATGACTCCTAATATTTACCTATTTGAAGACATCTTCATTGTCCCAACACAGAAACATACTCACCCATTTCACCAAATTATGTCAGAACCTATATGTCAACCTTACTCTACAGAGTTATAATGGATTTCTCCTTAACACACCTGATTATACCCATACTATTAAAAATATAATATACAAAAGTAGATCACTGATGTGGTTTAGAAAGTGGTAAATAAAGAGTTCGTTTCTCGAACTTGTGAAGGTAATGATTTTAGAAAATATTAAACTTAATCTAAACTAATAAAAATCAGGAAATTAAACTAGAGAATATTTTTAGAAAATATGGAGAAAACTAGGAATCAAGATTCAGTTATTTCTAACAATTCATGTGATTAATCATGTAATTCTTTTTAACAATTTAATTCAAGATTGCCAAAAATATGTTTCCTAAAAGAATAATTGTAAATCCTAAGCATGAGACATCAAGAGTAATTAACTAAGCATGACCCATCAAAAGAGAACACAACTATTTAATAAAAACCATTTTTTTCTAATTTAAATCCATGCAAATAATGATAAAAGAATTATAAATAATTAATTAAAAATAGACTTACCACATAAAA
The DNA here is from genome assembly GCA_023531435.1 of Papaver californicum. Classification (NCBI taxonomy): domain Eukaryota; kingdom Viridiplantae; phylum Streptophyta; class Magnoliopsida; order Ranunculales; family Papaveraceae; genus Papaver; species Papaver californicum. Next base: position 832,140 of record JAJJMC010014238.1, on the reverse strand, counting down.
TTGAGAGAAAAACCTCCTCCATCATCCCAGTAAATAAACTTAGCCCATGGAGAAGAAAACTTGCTCAAAAGATCTTTTCATTGCTCAAAATATCAATTACAAGGTTGAATAATAGTGCAACAGCTGAACAGACGCGTTTATAAGTGTTACAGAACAAGGTTCAGCCGTTGCAAAAGGCTAAGGAAAAGAAAAGGAAGGAAGAAATTTGAAAGCTAAGGCAACGGAACAGCAACACTTAAAAGTGTTGCTGTGTCTTCTTCTTCGGCAGCGATGGGATGAAGAACACGCCGGCCGGAGCAGCAGCAGGTGACCGGCGGCGACGGAAGTTGGCCGGAACTTCTCTGATTTCTTCTCTAGGGTTTTCTTCCGATTTTTCTTGGCTTCTCTTGGTATATATAGGCTCTAGGAACCCTAAGGAGAGTCCCAAACCCAATCAAACTCGTAATACTTATCCCAAATTGATGAAACAGTCCTTCTCCTAGCCGGAATCGGAAAATTAGTTTTTCCCGTGATTTACGGCCAAGTTTTCTCTGTTTTTGACGTGTTGAGGCTTGTATCAATCTCTTCTAGCTTGTGGGACACTTTGGAAGCAAAACAATTCAAATTTCACGTTGATTTTAAGTTCACAGTTGAAACAGTCCATTCCCGTCCCGATCCCGTGCTGAGTTGACTTGGTCAACTCGGGTTGACCGACTTGACTCGGGTTTGACCCGATTTGACTCGAGGGTACCCCTTATCCACTTCTAGGGTGCCAAATAACACTTGTCCTTGGGTGCCTTTATCACTTTTTGAGCCAATTTTCCCACAAATCTTTATTCTTCTAATGTACCTACAAAAGCATAAAAACACGTAATATTTGCAAAATCGAATACTAACTTAATAGAAACTAAGGTGCAAATTAGACACTAAAATGTGTCTATCAATCACTTGCCTTATAACGAAGTAAAACACCAGACACAAAAATAAAATGTCAAAAGAACACATCCTGTTGGTAAAATTTCAGAGCACTATTTGGAAAAATTTATACACAAACCCTAAATCATACACACAAATCACATAAAAATGAGCATTGTTGGTCAAAATTCTGATTCTGAATCTGATGATATATCCTGCAACATCAAGTATGGAAAAAACAAAGAGGTGGAAATAAGATAAACATGTTAGTTGGGTGATACTCATGGCCACACAGCTAATGATCCTGCATTCTGATCTTGAACTATAGCAATTTTTGTATCCGTTCCTCTGTTTTATTGTTCACTACTCAAAATTATAGAAATTTAATTAGGTCTGTTGATATTTGACCATTGTTACTGCTGACATGTTGTTAATGGCGTTAACAGAACCTTCTCTCTTTACTAATGATCCTGTTCCTACTAGAATTCTGAATACGTTTTTGAGCACAAGAAGTCATCTCTAAACCAAACTCTATGATCCTAATCCTAGCAGAACTAGTATTCTGAATCTGTTTTAGAGGATAAGTCATCCCCGAACCAAGCTCCTTTCCAACACTACTAATGTCTTAGAGGTGACTACTTCTGGTTACAAATCATGTGATGCAACATCCCCACTCGCCACCTACAACACTGGTTACGACACAGTTCCACTAACAAAAGAAGGTCACCAGTGGCAATCCTATTGACTATAGCAATGGCCTCAAGGTTGATATTCTGGCTTCAAATTCATCATATCTTAGGTTTTGGCGGTCTGGCCCAACCTATGGAGCCAATGGCTACGTCGAGTCTGGATGTACACAAGGTGCAGGGAACCATGTTTAAATGTTTTGATGTAATAAGGATGTTATACAGTTCAAACCAGATTCAATGTTTCAAACCTAGTTGCAGTGGTACAATGAAGGTTAATATTTCAAAAACAGTTATAATAATGGTTTTCCGTATATGAAATGCAGAGATTATGGAGACTTTACATGGGTGGATGATTATCTATTCTCTAGCAATACAACACATGTAACTTTACTCCAGATAATGTCTGTCATAGTATATCACACAAAATGAATGTAAAGTAACAAAAAACAAACAAGTAGATTGATAAAAGAAAACTGAAAATATAGTGGAGACAATCACGTAACAAAAAAGGTCATTTTCATATATATTTGTATTTCAGATTCTCTACACATTGTTGCTAACACAACATCATTAAAAAAATTTGTTGCTACCCTAACAGTTCCACAATAAATTTATGTTGATAACCAAAAGCAAACGAAATCAAAGATGTCCAAAAATCAACAAATCATCACACCCAGATACTGAAACCTAAAAATCAACACACCCACAAATCGAAACCTAGAAAATCTTCACACTCAGGTACAAAAAACATCCCAAATCACGAAACAAAGAAGAAATAAATTACCTTGATCACAAGAATGAATAATATATCCCGAGTAGAAGGTGATTTCACAATAAACCTGGTTGAAGATTATATGAAGGAAAAGATTAGATCAGTGGGGAGAGGGGGAAGTTTCTCTTCACTATCCATAAACCTAATCGACTTGTATCTCTGACTCTCTGTGAAGACTGAAGAGAGACGAAAGAGGAAAGGACCGAAAGGTGGTGCAAATGTATTAGGGGTAGGAAATTACAAGTACACCCCTGGGTTATCGGATGTCGGACATTAACCTCCCGGATATTTCCTAATCCGGTTCCGTTAGGCTAAGGAGGTAAAATCCGATAGTAATTCCGATTTCGGAATCCGAAATCCGATAAATCGGATAAAATCCTATAAGATATCGGATTGTCGAAAACGGATTTCAGACAATTTTACTGAAGAGGAATGGATCGCTGACAGTGGAGCAAATCAACACATTACTTCCAATAAAAAGTTCGTACCAAAATCAAATACTTATAAGGGACCAGACACAATCCAGACGGCAAATGGTGCAGGTATGCTTATTACCCATCATGGTAATTCAACCAAGTTTGCAAATGCTTATTCATTTGATCTAAATAATGTTTTGGTTGTACCTGAAGCTTCTCATAACCTTCTCTCATCCATAAGTTTGCGACTGATAACAAGGTTTCATTAACTCTTGATTCGGATGGTTTTACTGTTAAGGATCAGAACTCTGGGAAGACTCTTTTCCGAGGACCACATAGGCACGGTCTCTACCCAATAACTTTCGGCGGTACTTCAAATTCATCTCTAGCTTTGTCTTCAACATTAAGTGATAATCTTTTACTCCATCGCATATTTGGTCCCCATCTTTTCAGACCATGCAAAAGATATGTAAACTGCTTCATATATCCAGTTCTGTTTCAAAACCACTCCACTGTAATGAATGTAAGCTTTGTAGGTCTAAGAAACTACCATTCCAAATATCAAGTTCTGTAGCTATCAAACCTTTAGAGTTACTACACATTGACCTCTGGAGACCATGTCATGTATCTTCTATCTCTGGATGTCGTTACTATGCCAATGTAGTAGATGAGTACAGTAAATTTTGTTGGTTAATTTCGTTGAATAATAAAGCTCAATTCAAAAATTCTTTTGTCTCTTTAGTTAATAAGCTAGAAAATTTATTATCTACTACTGTCATCACCATAAGGACATACAATGGTGGAGAATTCATCAATAGATTCTTACTGGACTTCTGCACTTCAAAGGGAATTTCACACCAGCTAACCTGTCCTCATACTCCGGAACAGAATGGAGTGGCTGAGGTAAAACACAAACACCTTCTGGAAATTACAAGAACATTCCTATGTCAATCCTCCATGCCTTCATGTTATTGGTTAGATGCTATTCACACAACAAATTTTATTATCAATCGTCTGCCAACGAAATCTATAAGCTATTTGTCTCCATATGAACTTCTATTTGGAAGGCCTCCTGTGTATGAACATTTCAAGGTTTTTGGATGCTCTTGCTTTCCCTGGTTGAAGCCATACACAACCAACAAGCTGGAGAAGAGAAGCAAACATTGCATTTTTATTGGGTACAGTTCAAATCACAAAGGTTATCGATGTTTAGATCCGGGGACTGGAACAGTGTATTTCTCGTCATGTTTTCTTTGATGAAATGACGTTTTCATATTCTGAGATGTCTGTTTCTGAAAATGACTCTACTAAATTACCTATGTTACCAGTTTCAACTATGTCAGATACTTCATCTGTAGTTTCAATACCTAGATCTGTAACAGACTCGGCTATGAATTCTCATCTCATGCAGACAAGAGCAAAGACTGGTAACAGCAGGCCCAAAGCTTATCACTCAACCAGATACCCATTAAGTGCTGCTTTCTTGAGTACAACCAAGTCAGTCCCATCTTATATTAGATCTGCACACAAGGAGAAAGTCTGGAAAATGGCTACAAGAAATGAATATCAAACACTTATAGATGCAAAAACATGGTCACTTGTGGACAATCCAGGCTTAAATAATGTAGTAGGTTGCAAGTGGGTTTTTCGCATCAAATATAATCCAGATGGATCTATATCAAGACACAAAGCCCGATTAGTAGCAAAAGGCTATCATCAACAACAGGGCCTTGATTATGAAGAAACATTCAGCCCAGTGGCAAAGCCAACAACAATAAGAGTGGTTCTAGCTCTTGCAGTTCAATTCGCCTAGAAAATAAAGCAACTGGATGTCTCAAACGCATTTCTTCATGGTGACCTTAAAGAGGAAGTCTACATGGCCCAACCACCGGGTTACATAGATAAAGATAGGCCCAATGCTGTCTGCCTATTACACAAAGCAATATATGGGCTTAAACAAGCTCCAAGGGCCTGGTACGAGAAATCAAGCACAAGCCTAGTCAAAATGAATTTTGTGCAATCAAAAGCAGACTCGTCACTTTTTGTTCATCGAATGGGTTCCAATATTACTATTGCATTAGTATATGTTGACGATATAGTTTTGACAGGTAGTTCAGCGAAATTTATGAAAAACGTAATTCAGGCTTTGCAAGTAAGCTTTCCCATTAAGGACTTGGGCCAGTTACACTACTTCCTGGGCCTGGAAGTAAACAGCATGGAAGGCTCATTGTTTTTAGGGCAATCAAAATATGTAGTTGATCTGTTGATAAAACATAACATGGATGGAAGCAAACCATGTCAAACACCAATGGCTTCTTCAATATCTCTCAGTAAGGAATCAGGTGATCTTTTAGATGATCCTACAACATATCGTTCGTTAGTGGGAGCGTTACAATACATTACTTGGACAAGACCTGATGTATCCTTTGCGGTAAATCTAGTATGCCAGTACATGCATCAGCCGAGAACACAACATATGGAGGCAGCAAAAAGGATCCTTAGATACTTGAAAGGAACAATCAATCTTGATCTACTGTTTACAAAGGGATCAACGACACTCACTGGTTTCTCGGATGCCGAATGGGCAGGGTCTATTGACGATCGACGATCAACCGAAGGGTATTGTATTTTTCTGGGATCAAACTTAATATCTTTGTCTTCTAGAAAGAAAACAACGGTTGCTAGATCAAGTACGGAGGCGGAATATCGTACATTAGCCCATACAACAGCAGAGATAGTTTGGTTATCTTTCCTGTTCCAGGATTTACATTTTCAACCAACAGGATTACCCAGCATAAGATGCAGCAATATCAGTTCAATTAGATTAGCATCAAATCCAGTCCAGCATTCACGAATGAAGCATGTGCATATTGATTATCATTTTATACGTGAGCTAGTAAAAGGACGCACATTGGAAGTCAGCTATATTCATACCCTACAACAACTTGCTGGTATCTTCACTAAACCATTGCCAACAACTAGATTTGCGAATCTACGATACAAGCTCAAGGTTGTGACTGCACCCATGAGCTTGAGGGGGGATATTAGATGTATTAGGCCACATGACTGAGCTGTCAAGTGAGCTGTCATTTATGTGACACAACAATAGTCTATTGTAAATATTAGTTGGCATATAAAAGTCTGTATGTGTAACAAACAATTCAATAAGAATCATTTCATAGATTTTCATCTCTCTCATTCTGATAATTCTCAATTACTCAGTAGCCGAATCATCAAAACTGCAAAAGCACAAAGAGATTATTCTAACATACGTGCGCCCGTTAAATTGCATTCCCTTTGCTCGGCTGACGCTCCAATAACAATAACTTTGACGGTTAACATCATCTAAATCTTAGTTCTAGAGCATTGATAAGCTTTTTTTTAGGTGAATGTGAACAACCCACCACCACATCAGATTGTTGTTATTAAGCACCGGTATTGGCCTATAGCAGCCATGGAATTAGGCCCATTTCCATTACCCTATCAACCTTGGGATTTAGGCCCATTAGACGTCGGCAAGTGAAATCAAGTCAAAGGTGCAACAGTGCAGTACCTATTTTTTAGCTCTATATACGTGTCAAACTATTCAAGCTTAACCAAACATAGAATAAGGATAAAATTACCAATCAAACTATTAAGACATTTTTTAACTCACTGGTATTATTATAGAAATATAACGGATACACGATATTACTTGGTTCGATATTATTATCTACGTTCACAAAAAAAGATTATCGAATGAAGAGTTATACATGACTTTGGATTAAATTTTTTCTCACTCTTAAAAGCTTACTCTTTCTCCCATTCAAAAAATACTCAACCCCATTTCCAGTGGTTTAACGGCTTTAGTAATAAATTTTTATATAAAAATACCGATACAACCAAAGTTACAGGGTTAAGCTTCTACAACTCAAAGGTGCAATAGAATGATTTGAAAACTGTACCGGTGTTTATATACTTCCACTATAGAATTTGGGTTAAATGTGCAGTGCTAGAGATTCCGGCAGCAATAAACATAAACTTAAATGGGATGGTGATGCTATTAGCGGTGGAATGGGATCATGCATACACGCCAGGGAGGAGATCATCGGTAAAATCTTACCGGCAAATCTTTGGTACAATTGGAGAAAAAGAAACCTCTGAAGCAAAGAACAAATTCAAATTCAAATTTTAAATTCTCTGACTCAACCAGAAAATGTTCTTATGGTAAGTTTCAAAATACATGGAGGAGAAATAACGACGTGGAGGTGGGTCAACAGGCAGGACAATATTCATAGTATATCACCAATTGAAGTGGAGGATTCTATTGAAAATACAATGGCAGAGGGGGGGAAGAGAGGGTGAAGTTAACGAAGATGCAGTTAATTTGGCGTCAGATGGTCTCGATGGATATTAAAATTCTTGTATGGAATATGAGAGGTTTAGCAGCAGTAGATAAAATGGATGCACTAAAAGATTTAATAAGGAAAATTAAACCAATAGTATGTTTAATCCAAGAGTCTCATATGATGAATATGAGCAATTGGTGGGTAAGAAAAATCTGGAGAAATGAATTTCATAAATGGAAAAACATTCCTTCTCAAGGTCTTTCAGGAGGAATGTTAACAATTTGGGATGATACAACTTTGGAATGCATAGTCATGAGTTAATGGGTCCTAATACTTTGTCTCAAAAATTCAAGTGCAAAAGTGAAGACTATGAATGGACTTTAACAAATGTGTACTCACCTTGCTCTTACTAGGAAAGATGGGAATTCTGGGAAGAGTTAGAAGATTTAATAGGATGGGCAGATGAACAGTGGTGTTTAGCAGGGGATTTCAATGCCACTAGGAGAAGAAGAGAAAGGAACAAGCCAGGTGGTTTTAAAAGAAACAGAAAGTTATTCAATGAATTCATGGAGGAGCATGAACTGGTGGATCTTCCTTTAAATGGAGGCCTTTATTCATGGAGCAATATGCAAGTGGATCCTCTTCTTTGCAGATTGGACAGAGTGCTAGTGTCACCACCTTTTGAAGGTAAATTCCCTTTACTTACCCAAACAGTTTTATCCAGAACTCTTTCAGATCACTCACCAATTTTGCTTACAACTGCCAATGCAAGTAGGAATAAAGCACATTTTAGAGTAGAGAGTTATTGGTTTTCACATCCTGATTTTCTAAAAAACTTGACTATGTGGTGGGATGCAATGATTTATCAAGGGTCTCCAAGTTATATTATGTCAAAAAAGTTGCAAAACATGAAATTCTTCTTAAAAAGATGGAGCAAGGATACTTTTGGTAAAATGGAGGATAAGAAGAAAGAACTCACTGAGCTTATAGATTCTCTAAATTCTCAGGAGGAAAATGGGGCATTATCTGTTCAACAATTCATCGACAGAGTGGAGTGGAAGTCTAAGTTAAAACAAATAAATTTAGAAAATCCAAGGAAATGGTTGACTATATCAAAATCTCAACATCTCAGAGAGGGGGATGCAAACACAAAATACTTTCATAGCTTAACAAATGGGAGAAGAAGAAGAAATTCAGTTCAAAAATTAGTGATAAATGGGGTAGATAATTTTTGTCAGGAAGATATAAAAGAAGAAATTCTCAAATACTTCTTCAACTTGTTTCAAGATAAGCATACAGTTAGACCACAATTGAATGCAGATCTTTTCACAAAAAATTTAGCAGAAAAGAGTATTTGGGTTGAAAGAGCAATTGCAGAAGAATAAGTTTAGTTAGTGATCAAGAGTTTCAAAAACAACAAATCACCAGGCCCTGATGGATACAACATGGAATTTTATAAATCTGCATGGGAGGTGATCAAGAAGGACTTCATGGAAGTAATCAAGGAGTTTGAAACAGAAAGAAAGATAGATTGGAGGACAAATTGCTCCTTTATCAGTTTAATCCCAAAGATAGAACAAGTTGGAACCCCTCAAGATTTTAGACCAATCAGCTTAGTGAGCAGTGTTTATAAAGTAGTCTCAAAAATTCTCTCTGAAAGATTTAAATCAGTGCTGCCTAAACTGATATATGAGAATCAAGGGGCTTTCATTTCTGATAAGCAGATTTAGGATAGTATCTTAATTGCTGGAGAATTAATTGAAACAAGAAGTAAAAATAAGAAACCAGGGATACTTTGCAAGCTTGATATTCAAAAGGCTTTTGATAATGTTAACTGGCACACAATTAGGCAGGTGTTAATAAGTTCAGGATTTGGATCAAATGGATTAGCTGGATTGAGTGGTGTATTTCTTCAGCTCAACATTCATTGTTGGTTAATGGCAGCTCCACTCCAAAGTTTAAGCCTCAAAAGGGTTAAGGCAGGGGGACTCACTGTCACTATTCTTATTCATTTTGGTCGCAGAAATTTTCACCAAATTAATGAAGAACGCAATGCAGATAAACATGATCACATGTCTTTCAATAAATTCAATTCAAGTTTCTCATTTGCAATTTGCAGATGATACTTTAGTATTCCTAGATGGCAAATAAGAAGAAGCAAAGAACTTAAAGTTAATATTACAAATTTTTGAGGCAATTACAGGCATGAGTGTTAATTTTAACAAAAGTGCAGTAATAAGTATAGGTGCAGATAATAAAATTGAAGCAATTGCTCGCATTCTTAAATGCAAGGTGGAAAATTTTCCTGTGAAGTATCTGGGATTACCAGTAGGAGCAACAACAAGAGCAACAAAAATATTTGGGAAGTAGTGATTGAGAAGTTTCAAAAGAAACTAGCTCCATGGAAGAGGAGATTTTTTTCTAAAGCATGAAGAGTGGTGCTGATAAAATCTATCCTTTCTAGTTTACCAATATACTATATGTCTATCTTCCCAATGCCAGTGAGTGTAGAAAAAAGCTAAATCAAATTATGAGGAACTTTTTGTGGGGATCTACAGCATATGAAAGGAAGATTAGTTGGGTGGCTTGGGATAAGGTTAGTAAACCAAAGGTTTCGGTGGTTTGGGAATAAGAAATTTAAAGCTTACTAACAAAGCTTTATTAGCTAAATGGTCTTGGAGATTCTCCAAAGAAAAGAAGCATCTATGGAGGAGAGTAATTCAAGTGAAAATGAAGAATAAGACTGAAGAATTATGGGTCAAAGATACAAACATTCCTCAAGGTAGAGGAATTTGGAAAGGAATTCAAAAGCAAAAAATAGTGGTGGAAGAAATGACTGTTACAGAAGTTAAAAATGGAGATGCAGTAAGTTTTTGGTTGGATATACGGAGAGGGTCTCTGTCCTTTAAGCACAAATTCCCCAACATTTTCAAATTATCATATCAAAAAGATGATTCAGTTGAAGATATGATCTCTAATGAAGCCTGGAACCTGAAGTTTAGAAGAAATCTAAAACTTTCTGATATTCCAGAAATGCTAGCTATGTTTGAAGAACTTGGAACCCCACCAACTCTGGTTGATGGAGAGGCAGATGAGGTAATATGGACAGCTCCAGGAGGATTCAGTGTCAAAGCTTGCTACAAACGATTAGTGGAGCAGCAGCCAGCAACCAGCAGCAATGTACCTGCCTCAAGCATTTGGACTCAATTTGTTCCCCCTAAGGTACAATTCTTCATGTGGTCAGCAGTTCAAAATGCTATCCAACTCTAGATAACTTACTAAGAAGAGGAGTCTCAATTCAGAGTATAGTGTATCCTCTTTGCAATGTACAAAATGAATCGGTCAATCATTTGTTATTGCATTGTGATTTCTCTCACTAAGTATGGAATTATTTTTTGGGAGGATTTAATGTCAAATGGGTCCAAGGAGGCTCAATCACAGCTCAGTTAGAAGCTTGGAAATACAGAGGAGGTAGAAATAAGGGAAGAAAAATTTGGCCTCTTATCATTTTTACGATCTGCTGGACATTATGGACAAAAAGAAACAGAAGGCAGATGGCTCATAAAAGACCAAAAGCAATAGCAGAAGTCATTACTGAAATAAAACTCTTGATTTACAATTGAGGGGAACTCAAAAATAGTTTAGGCTAAATACTTTTAGGGAGTTAATAACTCATTGGAAAGTTATCACAGATAGAATGTAAATTGTCAAATTGAATATAAAAATAGGTGCGAATTTGAGGGCCACCAAAAACTAATTAGGGGCTACTAATAAAATAAAATAAGGTTATTTTGAAGTAATCTCAATACATCCCTTATCTATATAATTTCTATAATGGCTAATCTACCTTGCTTAATTAGTGTTAATTTTGATTAATTTGGTTATTATAAAATTGTTTGAGTTAGTTTTGGATTAGAAATCGAGAGTGTTTTAGATTGATTTTTCGAGTTATAGTTTTTCACAATCGGTAGTATCATGATTTATTTTCATTCTGATTGTACAATCGGTAGTTTAATGGAGTACTTAAACTAACGAATAACTGTCGCCCCAAATTGAATTTCTCAAAACCTTCCAAAATCGATAAATCTTCATCTTTCACAATCGGTAGGAGTTGAAAATTTATATCTAACGATTGTAGACATATAATGAATTAAACTTTTAAATTTTAACTTTGTAATCGGTAGTTTAAAGATCAATTTTATCTACCGATTATAATGGTTTTGTTGTCCAGGACTTTTATTGCAACAATCGGTAGTTAGTGAACATAAATAACTACCGATTGTGGATAATCGGTAGCACGAGAAATAAATAACTACGGATTGTACGTAATCGGTAGTTTATAAACATAGTTATCTACCGAATATGTCGATTTTACTTAACATCTAACTTCGTAATACTATTTCAACATCCGGAGAAAAACTTGTTCAAATAAATTTACTACATATTGTTCATTAAACATGTTTTAAAAAACCTAAAAACATTCGAATTAAACGAAACAAAACACATCATAAAAGTTCAAATTGATCAATCTCATTGATCTCATGAAATTCTTCCCCTCCTTGTTACTCTGGACTTGGTCCTAGTTTCAACCGGTTTCTTCTTCTTCTTCTCGTCCCCCTTAGGATCATCCCGAAGTGGACCTATGTACTCTCCAGCTTCATTGTAGTATGGGTTTATGCTTGACAAGTCTTTGTCCCTTAAAATGCACCGAGGATCCAAAACATAGTATGTTGTCTCGGAATCGGTTGACGAATTGATTTCAATGGTTTTGGACTCCTCTATCACCATCTTTTTCTTTCCCTTATTTGGTTGTTTAGGTAAAGATTTTAGAGCCATTTTCAATTGAGTACTTAAGAGTAAAAGGAGTAGAAGAATCAGTAGAGGAAAAGAAATGAAAAAAGTTGACGTTTTAGTTGAGAATAGGTTGAGCCACTAATTTCTTCGAAGTTGGAGAGTTAAAATGTATTGGAGGTGCATAAATGAGAAGAGTTCACCCTCCTTATATAGATTATAGTCTTAACGACTCTTTAAAAAAAAAACCGTTGAGGCCTGGTGTAACAAGAGTGTACAGAAAATATGTACACTAAGTTCGAACTAATATAAAGAATCGGAAGTTTTGGGTACACCATAATCTACCGATTCTCACAATCAGTAATTTAAGAAATTATTAAACTACCGATTATAATAAGTAGCCCCAAATTGGATTTCTTAATTTTTTTATAAATCATTTCATTGAATCGAAAAGGCATACATCGCGTAACATTAAAGGAAATGAAATATAATAAATCAGTAGATTACACTTAAACAATTAAGCAAACCTGTTATCAAACCTTCAACGGGTCGTATGACGACCGGGACGACGTTCTTCACTTCTTCGGAGAATAATCAACACAAAAGAATTGTATTCTTCCATCACCCTTAGGATCTCGAAATGAGGTTTGTACCTGAAATCTGAATGTTTCCATCTTCTCGATTCCTCCAGAGATCTGGTAACAACTTCATCATCAGTTTCATTCCTAATTCTTCTTTCATTCACCTTAGCGGTTAAAGAAGAAGATTCTAGTACTTCCCTTGTGATTTCCATATATCGACAAAAAAGTCCTACTTTGTTCCGGTTGTTGGGGTTACCGGTTTCGTTACAAAAGTTAGCATGGATATGTTCTAACCATTGCATGCTCATTGAACCATTCATCCGACGTTCATGACCCCTTGATGGATAATGTAATACTATGTTTCGACATAGGTATAAATGTTCTTCTAGGGTAAAATTCTCTGCATTAAGCCTAAAATTTTTGTAACCCGACATTACATGAAAACAAAAGATTAGAAATTTTCTATGAAATGTAAAAGATGTGGATTTGAAATGGGAATGATAGATATAAATTCATTTATTTATAGGTGTATCAGAATACAAATTATAGCCGTTGATCAATGATAACAATTCAGAATGGTAACAAAATTGGAATTCGAATTTTTTTAAAAAAATTCAACACTTTATACAAGCACAATCGGTAGTTTTAAAAAATCTTAAACTACCGATTTTAATAAGTAGCCCCAAATTGGAAATCCAATTTTCTTGTAAAATTTAAACATTTTGTCTTGGTACAATCGGTAGTTTAAGAATTCCTAAAACTACCGATTATAATAAGTAGCCCCAAATTGGAAATCCAATTTTTTTGAATAATTTCAACATTTTGTCTTGGTACAATCGGTAGTTTTAGAATTCCTAAAACTATCGATTATAATAAGTAGCCCCAAATTGAAAATCCAAATTTTTTGCAAAATTTCAACATTTTGTCTTGGTACAATCGGTAGTTTAAGAATTCCTTAAACTACCGATTATGATAAGTAGTCCCAAATTGGAAATCCAATTTTTTTACAAAATTTCAACATTTTTTACTGGTACAATCGGTAGTTTAAGAATTCCTTAAACTACCGATTATGATAAGTAGCCCCAAATTGGAAATCCATTTTTTTTGAAAAATTTCAACATTTTGTCTTGGTACAATCGGTAGTTTAAGAATTCATAAAACTACCGATTATAATAAGTAGCCCCAAATTGGAAATCCAATTATTTTATAAAATTTTAACATTTTATCTTGGTACAATCGGTAGTTTTAAAAAATCTTAAACCATAAACGGTAATTTTTAAACTACCGATTACTGATGAATTTACTCAATCGGTAGTTTGTTCAAACTATCTAACTACCGATTGTACATGTAAAATTTGAAGAACATAACTTGTTAAAAATAAATCGATGGAAAATCAAATTATAACTCAAAAAAAGTACATATAATCAACTCAAATGTTATACCTTAAAACCAGAAATGTTAAACACTAAAATAATATCCTTCAGTTTAACGATTACAATCTAATTCCTAACTTTTTTTTGGTTTTAGGAAGAGGAGCACGAGTAACAGAGACTTCAGGTTCATTGGGTTGAGGAGCAGGGACATTCGCTCGAGGAGCAGCACTCGTTGAACCGCGAGCACATTTAGTCTTCTTAGAAGTTACATTCCTCGTCTCCGTCGTCGTCGTACCGGTATCTCCGAACTGGAGAGCATAAGCTTCGTTATCAAGGTTGTCAAGGAGATCTTTATCTCCCCCATTGAGGCAGGAATCTATCTTGTTCGACAAAAATGCAATCCCCTTCTTCTGTTTTTAGGCAATAACAATCAAACGATTATTATCTATAATATTGACCTGTAATACTAAAATCAAAAGGAAATAACATTACGTATCAGCCTTGCTAAGCCCAGTGGGTTGCCTTTGATGATGGACCTATATTGGTTTACCCCGGTGCTCTTTCCTTTATCTTCACGGATCACTTTAAGATAAGAATGCTCATGGTACCATACCATATATGCTGAGGTTATCTCATCACCTCGGTTTACAGGTCTCCCCTCGTCGATCTTGTAATGCATTCTGTTGTTCCAATCTTCAATAGATGGTTGGGCGTGTAAACAACTTGGATCGTGTCCTTACCACAAACACTATTTGGAACGTCCAATTTGAACTTGTCGTGGATGTGAGGCCTAGGTTCTACTTGGACATAACCCATTTGACGTAGGACCCTAGAGGCATTGTAGATGACATATCATGTTGGATGCCACAAGGGTCCAAAGTACATGGCCAACTCAGACCTTCGAGGTATAGTATGATCAGCTAGCTCTTCCCTGTAGGGATCAAAACATACATCTGGGGCCGCTATGGAGTCTAGGTTCATCCTCAAAGCAATCAACTCCTGCTCCTTGAACCTTGAATGGTTGCCCGGAAAGATGTATTTTTTGCCTCGGGTTGTTCCTCTCTCCCAATCCGACTTCTGTCTTGCCAACTCCAGGGAGGGAAAGTGATCATAGATCCAAGCCTAATGAACATATCAAACCAAGTATGAGAAAATTTAAAGAGAAAAAGAATAAAGAATAAATAGCAATCAAACCATCAATGGAGTTACTAAAATACCTGCAATAAGCTCACCTTCCCGACTATTTGGCTAGTCTCCTCCCGAGATGCCTTCCTCATCTCTTCCATCAAAAACGCAAGACAAGCAGTGCCCCACGAATAGTCTCTAACATTATGGATAGGATCCAAAAGTTGTAGCAGGTTGGCGTCAACCCGGTTGCCACTAGCATTTGGGAAAATTACACATCCCAAAACGCACAGAAGATATGCAGTTGCTGCAGCTCTGACCTGGTCATCGCTGAACTTTGGGTTGGCCTTCTCTTTTTCCAAGTTGCCTCTGAACCTTTCCATCAGATGAAACATACTAAATTTCCTGGTTCTGTATTTAGCGCACCGGTCAAACTCTTCGTTAGAGGTCTCTCGGTCTCAGCCAAAGCACTTCTCGGTCAAAGCATAAAGCTGGTCCCAACTTAACTGCTTCACATAATCAAACTTGACCGCCGTACCATGGTCAGTCAGAACTAGAATCTGCACCACATCATCGGGAGTGATGATCATCTCTCCCCACGACATGTGGAAAGTATCAGTCTCTGGATAATACCGCTCCATGAATGCCGATATCGACACACGGTCGTGTTTTAACATGGAGTTTTCGGCAGCCGTAGATAGCCCCGAGCTCAGTATAATTTCCTGGAACCAAGGAGACTCATCCTTCAACGGCCAGTCGTTCATCTTGTATGGTGTGGCAGTAGGTTTCAGTAGACGGACTGCATTAGAATGGTCCTAATATACACGACAAATTAAATAAAAAAGAATAAAAGTTAACACTTCTACGAATAAGAAGATAATATGTTAAAAATGGTGTTTAATAATTATTACCTCGGTAGAGTAGATTTACTTGGCCCAAGAATCCTTGTAGACAAATAATAGACGTCCTTCGTCTCTTGGGAGCCCGGGGATTTGACCTTGTCGGGGACCCTTAATCTTCAGAGAGTCGGGGACCTTGTGTCCTCGTCTCTTCCTTGGTTGTTTCTTTGTAACAGTTTCTTCTTCTTCTTGGGTAGCATTTGGTCCACCTCATTCGAAGTGTTGAGCTTGAGGAGCACTTGGTCCTCCTTCTTCGTTTTGGCTAGCGCTCTTTTGTCGTCTAGCACTAGCGGTAACCTTCTTACCGCCTTCACGATGAGGCCCCGATAGAATTAGATCGTTCCTTTGCTTAGTACGCTTTTCCCTTTTTTGATACAAGATAAAGAACAATTATTTCAATACATAATCGGTAGACAAAGTAAATAGAACTCAACATATTGTTAACAATCGGTAGGTAAAAAAACAATGTAACCACCGATTGTGTACAATCGGTAGTATAAAAAAAACTTAACTACCGATTATGCATAATCGGTAGCACGGGATCTACATTAACTACCGATTGTGTATAAAAAAATGTGAACACAAGTCTATGGACACACGCACAATCGGTAGTTACATAAAAAATTTAACTACCGATTATGTGTAAATTTGTATCCAGTAGAATAATCGGTAGTTTAGGTGTAAAAAATAACTACCGATTATGATCGATGTTTTTGAGGTTCACTAACTAGCACAATCGGAAGTTTAACACTAAACAAAACTACCGATTATCACTACTTTTGTATCCAGTAGAATAATCGGTAGTTTAGGTAAATCTAACTATCGATTGTGATGGGTGTTTTTGAAGTTCATTGAACACTCACAATCGGTAGTTTAAGCCTATACAAAACTACTGATTATTACGAAATTTTTATACAGAAGAACAATCGGTAGTTTTAACCTAAAGATAACTACCGATTGTGCATGATTTTCATGAGCAGTGAAGAACACTGCCACAATCGGTAGTTTAATACAACCACGAAACTACCGATTGTGCAATCTAACATAAAACCCTTGGTATTCTAGCTAGTAATTCATGCGATTTAAGCAATATAAACACAAATTATGGTAAACCCCTTACCTTATTGGAGCCATCAACTGCTGGAGAGGCAGATTTTCGTAATCGGACTCCGTTTCTACTTCATCCTCATCGCGTTCATCGTGTTCATCGCTTTCTTCGTATTGTTCTTGAACAATTTCTCGATCTCTTATTATTTCGGAAAATGGCGGCCACTGTGTATTATGATCTTGACGACTTGTTTGCTTTTGTCGAGGCATCTTTAGATTATAGTAACGACGATGAATTGGTTTACGATTAATTGGTTGAAGATGAGAAGAAAATTGTGGAAAATCGGTAATTTTAAGTGTAATCGGTGGTTTTGAAATTGGAGAGGAGAAGAAGAGAGTTGCAAAATCGGTAGTTTGAAATGAAAGTGTGAAATATGTTTAGGTTTTATTAGTGATAGGTTATTTGATAATAATTTGATTACTCAAAGATTTTATGGTAATTTTACATATCCCTAGGTTACCCCTTAACCATAACCATTGGATTACTTAAAAAAAATAGTTTTTGGTAGCCCTCTAATTCGCCAAGATAAAAATAGGAGCATTTTGTCTTTTTACATTTTTCTTTTAATTCAATTTCAACCTTTCTCCTAAAAAAACAAAAGAACCTCCACTATAGACAAATAGATACGTATATACACATCCAATTAGTGCCTTATAAAATCCATTCAAGTTTCCATTTCAGTCTATTGTTTATGTCTCTTTCGATCCCATCTTTAGACACCAAATAAGTCAGAAGGAGAAAGCATAGTACTACTGATTGTATCAATCTGATCAGTAACAATCATAACATGAGTCTTAGTTGTTATGACAAATCATCAACAAGAACAGCAGCAAGATTATGAAAATCCTACAACAAGGAAGAAAACAAAGAAAATGATGATTAGAGATTGTGGAAAACATCCAACATACATAGGAGTAAGAATGCGTTGGGGTAAATGGGTATCAGAAATAAGAGAACCAAAAAAGACATCAAGGATCTGGCTAGGTACATTTCCAACACCAGAAATGGCAGCACGAGCTCATGATGTAGCTGCTTTAAGTATCAAAGGTAAATCTGCTCTTCTCAATTTCCCCGAACACGCTTCTTCGTTACCTCGTCCTGTTTCGTTATCACCTCATGATATTCAACAAGCTGCTGCTAAAGCTGCTACAATGGACACCTCATTACTACTTTCACTTTCATCTGCTACAACAACTGAAGAAGAATTGACAAATGATCAAACCATTGAATCTTTCGACGAATCAAAACAAAGCGATTATATCTTTACTAATGATTCTTCTAACGATGGTAGTTGGTTTTATCCTACTCCATGGTTACAAAGTCCCAGTGATGATTGTAGTTTTTTTGCTGATCATATTTTACTTCATCCATGTTCCACTTCATCCACTTTGGAATCCTTGTTATTGGATTACTAACTGATTTTCTGTTTTTTTCTTCTTTTTCCATTTGTGTAGTGTGTGAGTGTCTTTTCTAACCATGTTTGTTGATATATA
Source organism: Papaver californicum (assembly GCA_023531435.1). Lineage (NCBI taxonomy): Eukaryota > Viridiplantae > Streptophyta > Magnoliopsida > Ranunculales > Papaveraceae > Papaver > Papaver californicum. The sequence continues at coordinate 813,670 of JAJJMC010014238.1, read as the reverse complement.
TATATATATCTTCAGAGGGGTTGTTGCTTGATTCTTCAAGTTTGTTGATATATATCTTTTGGTTGAGTTACATCTCCATTAGCTATCAGAAAAAGAAAAAAAAAAAACCATCTCCACTGGAATCGAGATTAAACATCATACAATTTCAGCCTACAGCAATTCTTCTGGACAAGAGAAAAGTCGGTAGAAGATCATTGATCCCCAAGTACTTTTATGTATGTTTCGTGTACTTTCTTGGCTCGACAGTCAGTAAAAGTGAGAGAAGAAAATAATGTTAAAGTTTTGTCCACAGTTCGGTTCTAAAATGTATAGATTAAATTAGTGTTTGGATCGTAAATTTTAATACCTTTTAATGTTTGGATCATAAATTTTCCGTTTTAATATTTAGGCCATCGACCTATTATTCAAAGGCTAGCCAAACGATATGGTCAAACTGTTAGTTAGAGTTAACTTCGGTTAGTAACTTATTTACAAAGTTTGCCGCTCAGTTAAATGTTGCACATATGTGCACACACGTGCACACTTAAAACTCACGTGCTATTATTTAAAGAATCTGCGGTCCAGATACACTGAGATGTGTGGACGACATCTATTTTACGCCAACCGTTACAATATAATTTTTACACTTAAAATATGACCGTTAAAGACCTTTAAATGGTATAAAAGCAGATATGATTCAGACAATTACAACCCAAATTGCCTGAGATATTCATACCTGCAATCACATGAACTCTACATACATGATAAAAGGGGTGAATCAGTATTTATTGTATATATTTTATCTAAAACTTTCCACATAAATTCTTAAAAATTACGTGGGGCGAATCCGAAGGGGCTTGTGGGGTCACAGGATCCATAAATTTTTAAAAATTATATACACACCCATATGTTTTTTATGTTCATTAAAATGTCCCATTGGTCCCCATAAAATTTTGAAATTAAAAAAAATATTCATATATTTTCTATATATTCATTATGTATTTTTGAAAATATCTAGTATATTTTTAATATTTTATATCTAATATACCTAAATTTAAGGAGATATACATTCCAATCCATGTTTTATCGACTTTATTCATTTATCTGCATATTTTTTTCTATTTTTTATCTGAATAAACATGTATTTTGATTTAGTTTTGTATTAGTGTGTAATAAACTTCAAAACAAGATATGCCCCCATTAAATAGTTGGGCGAGATTTACCACATATAGTTATTTTTGAATTTTATTATGTAGTTTGAAAAATACATTATTATTTTAAAATGATGTCATCCCACATTTTTGAGGATTAACCGTCAACATAATAAGTTAACAAAATCTTTAGAAAAAAAATCAAAGATAAACTTAATGGACTGACCTAAGAACAAAAAGCCCACGCAAGTAGAAAAAAATGGCAGACCCCAACTAACTAGGAGAAATACGCATCCTACCGTGGCTGGAAAAGTGGAACCACCTAGTTTCCAAACAATACACTTTAACAACAAAGTTTAGACCAATGTAGTTAATATCAGACTTCGATCTATACCGATAGCGATACACTGGTACACTTTTGTATTGATGAGATCTCGATTCTAAATATCGATGAAATATTGGTCAATATATTTTATACCTATAATTATTATATCAAACGTTTTTTTCATATTAGACCTATTAAGATATCAAACTAGTACTCATTTTTCTAAGATACCATAAAAAACATGAGTAACAATTGAAAACCCTAGAACTAGAATAAGAAAATTATTTTTTTTTTGATTTTTTTAATCAAAAACCCGTACTGATCCATCTCGACTATTTCGGTCATTAGTACCAGTCCATCTTGGGTAAAATTACCGGTCATATATCGTATCGTTGATATTATATGTTTCGCCTCGATTGCATTCTAAAACCGACAATATCGGCCAAAATGACCGATATTAACTACAGTGGTTTAGACAATGTATTAAAGTTAATGACCCACTTTTTTTTTTTGAGATAGGACCCACTTACTGTTGGTGCTGCTGTTATAATGAAAATCTTCATTTTATGTCCGTATTTTTGTTGAATAGACAGAACAACTTGGTTTATAAAGTTAATAACAACTTGGTTTATATAAAGTTATGGGACAGGATCTTTGATTAATTTCACACCTTATGTTTATTATTAAAAAACCATGAAGACCCTTTTATGTGTAACCCTAAAAGTAGCATCATGTTTACAAATTAAGCAAAACTGAAAGTTGCATAATAAAACTAAAGAAGGTGATATTGAAGACACACCTCAAGATTACACTTAATTCTTCCATTATGGTATCAGAGCCATTTTTCTTGGAAAAATTAAAGTAGATCTAAAATAAATTTTTGTTCAATGAATTTTTGTTCTTGATTCGAGTGTAGATCAGAGAAAATTAATTTCACTAGTATTTTCTTCTGTTGATTAATGAAAGAATTAATTGTTTTCTTGGAAATTCAACTATTCTTTTCTTGGTTGAATCAGTAACTCGAACAATTCAACAGCAGGAGCAGCTGTAATCGATACACAGAGACAGAAAAGAAAAGTTAGTGGAGGTAATCAATGCACTGTTACAGAAATCAAAAGAAAGTGAAGGTTTTCGATGTTTAATCTTCTGGAAAAAGCAAGTATTAATTGATTCAACAAGATGCGTGCTTCTTCAAATTCATTACCGCGTGCTTGGTCAAATCAATAAGTGTCAGTACCAACAATTGTGGCAGACAAAGACAGTGGAGGCAATTAATGTTCAGCAAGTTTCAAGAATTAAATCTCATCAACATTCGAGAGACTTCTACATATATATAAGACAGAGAAAGCATCAGAGGTAATCTTTTACATTTTCTTTGCTCTCAATTTTCTTGAAACAAATCTTTTCTACTCTGCTGAAATTCTTCAAATCTCTAAGTTGTTCCTTCACTGATCCTGTCATTATAAAATGAGATCCCTTGTTCTCTACTATTAAGAGGATGAAATCCAATCTTGATAATTTTTAACCAGATATCTTGCTTGTAGTGAAACTGATCAACTCTGTCTCTGAACTAAAGATCCATGATCTGAAACATCTTCATTCTTTCTCGATAATTTCATGATCGAAACATTTCTCTCTTCATCATTATCTACTGATTCAGAAATCATGGAAAATCTAACATCATCAACTATCTCTAAAATTCCATTGACTCAACTCACAAGTTTTGTGAAACTCAATCTGACAGAAACAAACTATAACACCTAGAAAAATTTGATGTTACCAGTAATTCAAAAGTTCAAGATCCAAAAAATTCTTGATGGATCTCATACATGTCCTCCTCAATATTCGAGTCCAAGAAATCAACAAAATGGGATTGAAAATCCATTATACACAGATTGGATAAATGAAGATTCTACTATAACTGTGTGGATTCATTTGTCTATCTCAGAATCTGTAATCCCTTATTTATCAAAATCAAAATCTTCTGCTGAACTTTGGAAGAACATAGAGGAACGATTTGGGAAAGTCTCATCAACACACTCAATCCAGCTGAGAACTAAACTTCTCTCCATTAAACAAGGTAAAAAGTATGTATCCTCACTAATTAGTGAAATTAAATCTTTAACTGATCAATTAGCTGCAGCTGGAGAAATAGTATCAGACAAGGAATTAGTGGTTATCACATTAAAAGCATTGAATGAAGAATACGTACCCTTTGCAACTTCTATGAGACACAGAAATCCACCAGTGTCTTGAATAGAACTATACAATAACCTCATCAGTGACGAGTCTGTTATTCAGGAGAGACAACAGGAACAAGAGGAAGAACTGTCTGCAAAGGCATTCTATGCTACTGCTGGAAGAGGATATCCAAGAAACAATTATTCGAATACAAGAAGCTACTCAAGAAACTACAACCGTGGACAATACAGTAATTCAAGATACTCAAATCAGTCTTTCTCACCAAGATCCAATTATTGCAGAGGACACTCATCAGGATACAGAGTTATCTGTCAATTGTGCAATCTACCTGGTCACACTGCTCCAGCATGTACTCAGAGACAAACATATACATATCAAGGTAGAAAACCTCCCACCAATCTAAAAGCAATGATGGCAACATCAAACAATTTCAATGAAGAGGAATGGATCGCTGACAGTGGAGCAAATCAGCATATTGCAACAAACAAAAAGTTTCTACAATGCTCAACAAATTACAAGGGACCAGAATCTATTTATACAGCAAATGGAACAGGTATGAAAATTACTCATCATGGTAATTCACATAAGACAACTAATTCATACTTATTCGGTCTCAATAACATCTTGGTAGTGCCTGAAGTCTCACATAATCTTCTATCAGTTCATAAGTTTACCACTGATAACAAGGTTTCGTTAACTCTTGATTCAAATGGTTTTACTGTAAAGGACCAGACATCTGGGAAGACACTTTTCGGCAGTCCACATAGGGATGGTTTGTACCCAATTACCTTTGGAGGAACATCAACTTCATCTGTAGCCTTATCTTCAACAATAAGTGACAATCTCTTACTACATCGCAAATTTGGTCACCCTTCATTTCAAACAATGCAGAGGATATGCAACTCACTACATATATCTAGTTCACTCTCAAAACTACTTCACTAATGCTTTCTCTGTCTTATATATATGTAGAAGTCTCTCGAATGTTGATGAGATTTAATTCTTAAAACTTGCTGAACATTAATTTCCTCCACTGTCTTTGTTTGCCACAATTGTTGATACTGACACTTATTGATTTGACCAAGCACGCGGTAATGAATTTGAAGAAGCACGCGTCTTGTTGAATCAATTAATACTTGCGTTTTTCAGAAGATTAAACATCGAAAACCTTCACTTTCTTTTGATTTCTGTAACAGTACATTGATTACCTCCACTAACTTTTCTTTTCTGTCTCTGTGTATCGATTACAGCTGCTCCTGCTGTTGAATTGTTCGAGTTACTGATTCAACCAAGAAAATAATAGTTGAATTTCCAAGAAAAAAATTAATTCTTTCATTAATCAACAGAAGAAAATACTAGTGAAATTAATTTTCTCTGATCAAGAAACTACCATTTCAAATATCAAATTCTGTAGCTGTCAAACCATTAGAACTACTGCACATTGATCTCTGGGGACCATGTCATGTATCTTCTAACTATAGGTGCAGATATTATGCAAATGTTATAGATGACTACAGTAAATTTTGTTGGCTGCTTTTTTTGAATAATAAATCTGATTTCAAAAGTGCATTTGTCTCTTTAGTAACTAAGCTGGAAAATTTGTTATCGACAAATGTGAGCATCATAAGGACAGACAATGGTGGCGAATTCATAAACAAATTCTTACTGGAATTCTGTACTATCAAGGGAATCTCACATTAGTTCACCTGTCCTCATAATCCGGAACAGAATGGAGTTGCTGAGGTAAAACACAAGCATTTAATAGAAATAACAAGAACCTTCTTATGTCAATATTCTATGCCTTCAAGTTATTGGTTGGATGCAATTCATACAACAAATTTCATCATCAATAGATTACCCACAAAGTCAATAAACTATCTGTCCCCTTATGAATTGTTGTTTGAAAAACCACATGATTATCAACATTTCAAAGTGTTTGGTTGCTCATTTTTTCCTTGGCTAAAGCCATACACGACTAACAAATTGGAAACAAGAAGCAAACATTGCATCTTCATTGGATACAGCTCGAATCAGAAAGGTTACAGATGTCTGGATCCAACAACTGGAACTGTGTATACTTCTCGCCATGTTTCTTTTGATGAAAATACATTTCCATATTCATTACTTGTGAGAAGTGAAAACCCTTAATCAGTATCAACCACTTCATCAACTGTTTCAGCTACTACACCCGACCATACAACAACTACTCAGAACAATCATCTCATGCAGACAAGAGCAAAAACTGGGAACAGTAAACCAAATGTATACCATTCGACTAGATATCCACTAAAGGCTGCTTTCTTGAGTACTACTAGCAAAATTCCAACTCGTATACGCATGGCTCACAGGGAAAAGGTCTGGCAAGAAGCTACTGCTGATGAATTTCAAGCACTAAAAGATGCACGGACTTGGACTCTTGTTGACAACCCAGGCTTGAATAACATAGTGGGCTGCAAGTGCGTTTTTCGTATTAAGTACAATCCAAATGGATCAATAGCAAGACATAAAGCCCGTTTAGTAGCTAAGGATTATCATCAAAAACCAGGCCTGGATTATGAAGAAACTTTCAGCCCAGTGGAAAAACCAACAACAATAAGAGTAATACTAGCATTGGCAGTTCAATACAATTGGAAAATTCATCAATTAGATGTATCCAATGCATTTCTTCATGGAGAACTCAAAGAAAAAGTCTATATGACACAACCACTGGGATATATTGACAAAGAAAAGCCCAATGCAGTTTGTCTTCTCCATAAAGCAATTTATGGGCTCAAGCAAGCACCAAGGGCTTGGTATGAGAAGTTAAGCACAAGTCTAACTAAGTTGAACTTTGTTCAATCTACAGCTGACTCAAGCCTCTTTGTTTCTCAAAAATGGACTCCATCATAACAGTGACACTAATCTATGTGGATGATATAATGCTCACAGAAAATTCTAAAGCCCATTTAATAAGAATCATAAAGGCCTTACAAGAAACAGTTCCAATAAAAGACATGGGTGATCTGAATTACTTCTTGGGCCTGGAAGTGACAAGAACTAATAGTTCAATACACATTGGCCAGGAGAAATATGTAACTGATTTGTTACTAAAGATGAAACTGGAAGGGTGTAAGCCAGCTCAAACACCAATGGCAGCTTCGCAACAACTCACTAAGACCTCAGGAGATCTATTGGACGATCCAACATCGTATAGAGCATTAGTTGGAGCACTCCAATATGTAACATGGACAAGACCGAATGTTACCTTTGCCGTGAATCAAGTGTGTCAATTCATGCATGAACCAAGAACTAAACACATGGAGGCAGCCAAGAGGATTCTCCGTTACTTTAAGGGTACCATTAACTACAAAATGATCTTTACCAAAGGATCATTAACACTAACAGCGTTCTCGGATGCAGATTGGGCAGGATCAATAGATGATCGTAGATCAACGGGAGGATACGGAGTCTATTTGGGATCAAATCTAGTCTCTTGGTCATCGAAAAAGCAAACTACTGTTGCCCGTTCAAGCACCAAAGCAGAATATAGGACTTTAGCTCATACGGCTGCTGAAGTAGTTTGGGTTTGTTACTTGTTAAAAGATTTGCATGTTAAGCTAACAGAAACACCAAGAGTCAGCTGTGATAACATTAGTACAATTAGATTAGCTTCCAATCCGGTGATGCACTCACGTATGAAGCATGTACACATAGATTATCACTTTGTTCGGGAGTTGGTTTAAAATAAGGCACTAACAATTAACTATGTTCACACACTACAACAAGTAGCGGATATCTTTACAAAGCCACTAGCTTCGACAAGGTTTATCACTCTAAGGAGCAAGCTCAAAATTGCAATGGCAACCATGAGCTTGAGGGGGGATATTGAAGACACACCTCAAGATGATTAGGATTACTACTAGGACTGCCATGTCAGACAATCACATGGGTCACACATGGGATCACATGGGTCAATTGTACATGTATCATCTTGTTTGTATATAAAGTGTAATCTGTTCAATTCTAATAATAGTGTGAAACACTTTTATTTCCTCTCTTCCATTAAGTGAGGTGATATTAGTCCTGGATGGACCTCATAATTTTCAGTGATCTCAATGTCACTGAAATATCATGGAAGCAAGATAAATATTTTGTAACTTTCTTCTAACGATATATGTTAGCGTGATATGTGTTAGCGTGATACTTTTCTTGATGTTGAAATGTTTGGAAAATTAAGGTCACCAAGAAAGACAAGTTATTAGTATTTCACAAGGTTTGTTTTTTCACGAAGGATGATATAGGGGCTCCCATATCAATAGAGGGGCTCCCAGTTGAGCCGAGGTGACCCAATTTTACGATAAGGGATGTCCTAGGGTAAAGTTAAATGTCCATTTTACCCTTTACCTAATAAAAAAAAGACAAATTTATCCTTTAATTAAAAATTTTCCATCTCCTCCATATCTTCTCCTTCTCCATTTTAATCAAATTTCTCAATCGAATCAAAATTTTATCGCCGATTAAACTCCCAATTTCATGATGAAGAATACTAATAAATGTGTAGAAAGTAGTAGTGATGACAATCCGGATAAAACTAAATTACACTAATTAATTTGATGAAATCACGATTTGAAAGATTGATTTTTTGTTGTTCAGAGAAACTTACGGTTGGGTTTCATGTCGAACCCAACCGTAACACCAAGAACACC